>JAFBJT010045839.1:0-19264 GCA_016785325.1 Chascanopsetta lugubris | reverse complement strand
AGTCATTAACACCTATGATTCACATCAAAGCAGTATTTTCTGATTACCACCATCTTACCACAATGTGTGCCCTTAACTAAAGATGATCGTTTTTAAAAGGCGATGGTATACTTTGCTGAAGACGCACACTAAATTCAAGGTCTGTATCGAATAACTTTATGTTGTGATTTACTTTATGATAGGATTTTAAAAGGTTTTATAAGTTGTGACTACTTAATGTATGCCATTAATTCATTACTATCTAATGCCCCTAAGATATAGGATGCATTATGCAGACAAACCTTTATTTACTACTAATACATCGTATTCAATTCAGGTGTATTCATTCCAATTTTGATTGTTGTGTATAATTTGATTCAGGTGTAAGTGAGTATGGGGGAGAACACAAGCAAGAGACTTTTCTTAAACTTAGAGGTATCATTTTCTTTATATGTAATCAATAAAAGGTGAGCGGCAGTGGCTCAGTGGTTAGAGCAGTCGCAGCCTCTGCTGCAGTGTCACCGGCCTGACTCCGAGCCCCTGGAAAGGCCCACCTGTACGTGTAGAAAGACCGGACAGGCAGTGGAAGATGACGCCACAGAATCACCCTCTCACCAGCACATCTGCCGGTTGTTCGATTGCCAGACGACAGCGCAGAATTCAACTGCCACTCCGTGGCGATGCAATGAGCCAACACAATAACCTCGCTCTCCACGATGATAGTCACTACTTTTTTTATATTGTAAGGGTGAGTATTTTCACGTGAAACTTCAAATGCAATTGTATGGCTATCATCAATCACTCATTGGATGAAGTTGGTTTTCATTGGCTCACGGGTTTGGGCTGTGAGAAGCCGAAAGCTGAAACTAATAACATTTAAAACATATGACATCAATTAGTTTATTGTTTGATTGTATAGGCTAAATGGACAGACCTGGAATCTTTGACAATTTTCTTAGTTTGCAACTGGTGGTCACATTATTGGAAGAGAGCATTATCATTTGCAGCTTGGTTATGGGGGCACAGGACAGGGAAGACCCTAACCCTAACTGCATTTTAGTTGGAGGGGAATGATTGTGATTATGAGACACTGCACCTTTTGTTCACTGAAAAATAATATCTGGAAAATGTCTATTTTCCTAAGTGCTGATGTGTTTGCGTGTGTAGCAGATTCATATTTTCAAAGCTCTCCCTTTATCCATTGCCTTTCAGAATGTCAGGTGGGCTGCCTTTGTCATTATAACATTTTCAATTTTGTTGCACAGACTTATACAAACAGCTTGAATTTACTAGATTTTTTTTTTTTTGCCAGTGGGCAGTTATTTCAGAACCATGTTGTACTAATGCCGTGTAATATCAGAACAAAGCTTCAGTTTGAGGACAACAAAGATACATTTGCTGAAAATCTCCTTTTAAAACCTTCTAATTTAGGCAGTGATGGGAGCTAATCATCTCAAAGATTTGTTTTTACGGCTGATTAACCCTTTAAATCCAACACGTATGTGTGAACGGAAAGACTGTCATCAAACACCATGAAAACAATTTGAATTTTAATGGAGACTTATAGTCTTTTTAAGAATGTCAACATTAATTACCTCTCATTTCTACAAAATGATTGACAAACATTCATTACAACTCTCTGACCGTACTATACTCAGTCTCTGGACATTGTACATAGTGCAGATAGCCAGTTGAAAATACTAATGTTACAAATGAAATAAAAACAGGGGAAAATGGAATTTAGAATCCATAACGGCTCCATAATATAATCACGATATATCCAAGCATGTTAATCGATATAGGGCGTCAAGTCCCTCGGTGCGCAATCATCGTTAAAAAAACTTAAATTATATATAAATAGTGCACATTCAGTCTATAATAAAACGTAAATATGTACAACTGTGCAACATGGCATCACGTATAATCACAACACATCACTTATATTACCTATTGTACACACACGGCCGTCCGCTGACGTCACTATCAGCTGTCCGAGTCCACCTCACTGTGACACGGCTCACTCTTCTCCGCAGACACTTTGCTCGATTTGTTCCATTTCTGAGAGTTTTCTGAATCTTCCGACGAGGATCGTTTCTGTCTTCTCCACTTGGCGCGTCTGTTTTTGAACCACACCTACGTCATCAGAAACCATAGTTACGATCGAACGCAAGTGTCCGAGACCACGGCCAATCTCAGAGTGTGAGATATATATATATATATATATATTCCTGTATACACACACATCTATATATATATACATATATATATGTGTGTGTGTGTGTGTGTGTGTGTGTGTGTATGTGCACGCCAGCGTGTGTGAACGTGTCTTTGTTATTGAAAGTTCATTTATAAATTGCAACAATACTTGTCATTTGCTTGAAAGTATAAGTCAGTCTTGACATATCGTTTCGTCCTTTTGCGGCATAAACAGGACAAATGACGAAAGGTTTTCTGAATCACATAAAGAGTGAGATTGGACATTTGACTCCTCGGGTCTCGATCGGAAGCCGTGCATGCGAGAGGCCTATTCTTCAAAGTGTCTTTACGAATTGAAGCGCCTTCTTAAATCAATCGATTGTATTTTATATCATATCTGGAGTGAAACTGTCATCGCAAAAATGTCTTTTCTCAGGCTGACTAAAAGTGCCGAAGCGGATTTCATACTTGCAGATACATGCAATCTTGGTGTATATCAGATTTTAGAGTTTAAGATTTTAGAGGTGAAGTGATCGCAATTTCGTAGCTTCAGACAAAAATGACATCACAGGTGGATGTGAATGTAAATAAATCAGATGTACCCTCTGATGCCACCTATTCATCAAAGTTCCTCATTTATTAAAAAAATAAAAATAAAATAAAATAAACCCGGCCTGTGCAGATCAATTGATTGCAAAGTCAATGTAATATGAATCAAGGAATAAAGGAGCCTCTGACCTCGACCTTCTCCTCGCGGAGGTGCACCTTACGAGCCAGTTGCTCTCGGGTCCCGACGTCCGGGTACTTGGTCTCCTGGAAGAGGCCCTCCAGAGCCTCCAGCTGCTCGTCGGTGAAGATGGTGCGGTGCCTCCGCTTCCTGCGGCAGTGCAGCTGGTTGAGGAGCTGCAGCTCGGTCCGGGACAGGCTGCCCACGCTCATGTAGGGCATCATCTGGTGAGGCACCGGGGAGATCAGCACCGAGCCCGCGCTGTCGTAACCTGGGAGGGAACGGGACACATTTCATCACCAACCGGATCATCCGCAGGCACGTTTCATCATTCTGTCCTTCAAGTAAGAATAGTGATCATCACAATCATAATAATCATAATAATAATCATCATAATAATAATAACAATAACAATGATAATAATAATAATAACAATGATAATAATAACAATAATAATAACAACAATAACAATGATAATAATAATAACAACAATAATAATAACAATAATAACAACAACAATAATAATGATAATAATAATTACAATAATAATAATAATAATTACAATAATAATAATAATTACAATAACAATAACTGACGCTGGTTTAGTTGCACGTTCGTTTGTTTGAACACACGCTTCATGACCGAGCATCAAATGTGTCCAAATGAACACGTTTCCAGAACAGATCCGATTTGAATACGGTTGGAAAAAGGTGCAGATGAATTCCCGCACCGGTCCGAGTGAAATCAGATTGTTTTCTCGTGGATCTGCGCGACCCTCATGTGACAGATGGTCTGACTCAGGGGTCTGCTGTGAGGACGAACCGCACGTGTTCAGTTACTTTCCCCCAAGCACCGCTGAGATTTCAGGGTGGAACAGGAGCCCGCGCGTCCTACCTGTGGGCTGGAAGCAGGGGTAACCCTGGACCCCCAGGCCGGGCACAGAGCCGCAGCACGGCGCCCCCCCTCCGCCGCCGCCCTGGACCTGCAGCTGTCCGTAGTAGTAAGTGTTGTATCCGATCCGGGTCCCGTGCACGGGCTGGAGCCCGGGGGCGGGAGTCCCGCAGGGGCTGGAGCACAGTCCGTGGTAGTCGGTGTAGAGGGAGTCCGTGAGCGCGGCGGGCAGCAGCACGGGCCCGGCCCGCTGCAGCAGCAGCGGCTCCTTGGAGAGGATCCGGTCGATGCTGAACATCCCGGCAGGCATCGCGACGGCCGGAGGCAGAGAGCGGCTCGGACACTAGGCTGCGCTCCTCCCGCTCACAGGAGACATGGCGAGAGGCGGACTTCCAGCAGGCGGACTGAGCGCGGCTCTCGTGGCTGTGGACTGGTGGTTTGGATGGGACGAGCAAGTTTTATACCCCGATGACGTCACGGTCAGCAGCTGAACGGCCACAAATGTGTGAATGATCGATGGAATCAATGGAGATAATCTGCGGGTTAGAGCGACAATGTTGAGTGTATCACTGGCTCCACAAACATCAGAGTTCACGAGGCCTTGGCGCAAAGTTTGCGCGGTTTATGATCCCGCTGCACATTCTCTGCAAGCATCGTTTTCACCAGGAGAGAAACGGATCCGTGCGACCAGCGAGCCGCATCGAATGCTGCAGTTTTTCAGGTGACGCGTTTATCATCAAACCCATTCGACTGTTCGTGTTCATGGAATTGCAATTTCTCGCAAATCAGGCCAGAGTCTAAATAGTCTCCATCAGTATTTACGCGGACTGTTGAAATTATAATCAAGGCTTCCCGGGTTCAAGGCTCCTCTCCTCCGGCAGACGGGGCCCCCGGGCTCGGCCTCATCTTCTTATCATCCTTCCCTCGCCTCTCTGCAGGGAGCAGATCGGCTCGTTTCCTCCGTGACAACAGCCCCCTCTCTGCGGGTCAGCACCGCCGAGCCCCCCCCCGCCGGGGATAAGATAACAGCTCATTACAGCCCTCGTTCGGCCTGGAAAAAGAGAAGTTATTGCATATTTACACGGCTAATCAACACCGACTGGGGGGACGCGGACGTGGATTCCGCGCTCAGACCGTAATGGCTCTCACTGATTGCTTTGAACTCTCAATGGGGCCTTAAGACTCACTCACACCAGGCTGATGGACTCCTTTGTTATTCGAAATGTGCGCAGTTGATATGGGGAATGATTAGCGCAAGACGCACACAGTGGAGCTTTGTCTGAAAAGCAGTTTACAAATTCGTTAAATCAATTGACTTGACACACATCTCAAAGTCTCCAAGTGTGTTCCAAAAAATAATTGTTTCATGGGGTATTCTTTATTGTTATAATGAGCCATCATGATTGCAATATGTGTGAGTCTTTGTTTATTGTAAAGTGAAAAAAATGAAAACGTTTTTTATGACGATACTCATCGTTTTACTCTTCTCCAATTGCCTGCTCATGCTTCACCTGAAACCCTCTCTGGAAAGATTGTGTCTGAGGAGGGTAAAACAATATACTCCTCAAATATATGTCATGGTGCGCGGGTCGGACGGATGTATAATCCAGTACTGCCACGCTTCATACCACCTCATGGAGAGTGGAACTATGAACTCCTTCATTTGACCATCAGTGTCAAATGAAGCAGTCCATCGTTGTCAGGTTAATCATTTCAAATCATATCTCCACCATTGCTGTGCTGTGACAACATTAAGTTGAAGCAAATGACCACATGCAAAGTCCCAGACCTTGTCCAAAACACTTTCCTGGTTTAGCCATCACGTGTTTATGGGCGTTGGTGGATCAATCCGCTTTTTCATTTGTCTCCTTTACTGTGTAGTTTCCTTTCAAAGTGATTCAATTCACTCTCATCTCAATAACTTCCCATGCAGTGTATTTAAGAATATTCTAACTCAGACAGTCGTCGTACTGTAAGATGATAATGATTATTTAGGAGTATCACTGACAATAATCAATTCCCATGTCTCATATATGGCACGTGGCAAGTCGGTTTACAAAATCTATTCTGCTTCTGCCGTTAGGACATATAATGGTTTTTATTTTGGTTAATTCCGCGCATAGATGTTTTGCTCCTCTGAATGCACAAATCTCCGTGAAGCCTGGCTTGGTTTTCCCTTTTGATCTAAAACAATTTTCCTGCAGTAAAACCCTCTCTGTCATGCTGTGACAGCGATTCCAGCCAAGTGAAGAGAGACATGTAAAAGCCAAATGCTGTTATTACTTTCACATTTATTTCTATTCCCAAGTCAGGGTGAAAGGACCAAGTCAACATGGATTGCTATAAATTGAAATGAAATTAAAAGCTCTGGAAGGCAGCACTTAAAGGTGAATAGAAGCATCAATCAGGCAACAGATGAAGGCAGAGCAGACAAGCAACAAAAGCTGAAAGATCCGTAAAGCCCTGATCTGTAAAGCCTAGTAAAATATAACAAATACAACAGCAATCCTTGGTAACACATTCTGCTAATATAAATACATCGTGAGGCTGATGTCAAACTGTCCTTTAACATTTGACAGCAGGATGGAGCCGCACCGTATTCACGCTAAATGGAATGATCTTGGTTCACTCCATTTTTCTTTCATGCGCAAAGTGTCATTATTCAACATTAGACCATTTTGACTCTCTACAAGCCAAAACACACCCAAACCCTTTGTTTTATGTCAACTTGACCGTATACGCAGAGCACCCTGCCTTTCATGTCAACACACCAGAAAAAAAGCACAGTTTTCCCCTTTGAAGCAGATTAGACTCACACATCCCAAAATGTAGAACATCAATATCTTCAACAATGATTTGGGCAGAAAATGTTCTCTCATCCCATCAGCAGGATGTGTTTTCTGTATCAAAACATGCCATGTAACCTCTGCATATTGTTTTGAATATGAAGCTTCGAATGAAAATGTATTAATATTAAATATTAAATGCACTGATCTAATTTGCTATGTGGAATTTCATGATAAAATCATTATTTTCACATTTTCAAATCTATTTTGATTGCATACAATTATCATCTGACGGCACTTTACATAATATATATTTCTTATTTTCATATTCATATATATTTTTTATTTTGAAGTGTAACCTTGATAATATCTAACTCTTCTTCACAAATTAATAATCATAATCATACATTTACTTTTGTACCTATAATTGATAATACTCTAATAATTGGACTTATTGTCAAATCAATGCACAATCGAGTTTGTGCCATAAACATACATGCAAATGCATATCAATATAAATCTGCACTTGCACATTCTTCATATCAGCATTTGTAAATATTAAGCCATTGGAGGATAATAACAACAGTAGCAGCAACAACAATAATAATTATAAAAAATAATGTTTTTGGAAGAGGAGAAGAAGGAAATACTGACGATTCAAGGAATAAGTCCATCTGCATGGTGAAAGATGAAATATTTCTCAAAAGTAAATGTTTATGTCTGTTGAGAGATGTAGATATGTTGTCTCCCTTTCAAACCAAGAGAGGGAGCTGATTGATTCATCGATGGACGATTGGAGGAGGACACATTTGGTCGCTGACGGGTCGACTCCCACTCAACTCCTTCGACTGGAATCCACAAGTGAGCTGGGATCGAGAGCACACAGTCATCTGTTGGGACACATGGCCGCTGTAATAGACGACTGAGCTTTGCATGGGAATATCTGCATTATATATTATGTTGAGCTGCTTTTGCATCATTTAGAGTTGAATTTTGCAAAGTCAGTCTTCCCCAGTTCTGCGCTGTGAAATTTCCTTGAGCAATATAAAATGGCCCTACATTCTTAGAAAGAAGAACTTGACGGTGTGAGTGATTGTGAGACCGAGTGAATGTATACTGTGCTATATAACAGTTTGAGGGCTCGTTAAACCATTCACTTACACATGGAATTTAAGAGCGAAAAGCATCGTCTTTGTCTGAATATTCAATATTCCTGTAGTTTGAATACGCTGGTAGATTCATAACAGCTGGAGTTCATTTGTGAAACAACAGACATATTTTTGGTGCTTCCTGATAATGTTGCCTGAAGGTAGCATGCACTGCAAAATCTTTTTTGTGTGCATGGAATCAATGTTGACAATAATTTTGAATGTACCTGAACCCACGAGTCCCTCTTCTACATCTAATATGTTGTTTAAATTTCAATAACGAGATCTTGTGGTCTCCAGAGTCAAATGTGGCACTATATGATACAATTCTGAAAGCAGACATGCTCACTCCAGTTTTCCACAAGGTTCAACGATTTGCAGCTTGATCAGAATCCAGACAGCTAAAGCGTAAAGCAACTCACCATTACCACTCCAAATGGGCTCGCGGGCAAATACACAGGACTTAACATATCTATGTTCTGTGATCTTATCCTGAGCCGCCATTGATCAACAAAGCGTACAATGCTTACAAGAAACTGTGGCTTGGGCAGTGACGGCTTTTATACAGACACTATATGTGATGCTTTTTGTGCTTTTTTCACAGTGCTTCTGTTACACACTGTAATTCGTGGTCACACCGTGTTATTTCATTAATTATATCCTTTTTGTCTTAATATAGTGAGTACTGTAGAAAGAGAATTCTGATTGAAGAATTCACCACTATTGATTCAGGTATTCACCACAAGAGGGCATTGCCTCCACAGTGAGACACAGCATGACGAATGGCAGCTGACTCTCTTCCTCAGTCAAACAGCAGGGAGATAAGGAACTTCACAAAGGGCTCCCAAGCAGGGGCGTAGTGAAGGGGGGGAAACAATACTGTTTACCCGGGCTCATGGCTTGGGGGGCCCAGGGTGGGGTGGTTACTTCAGAGGCCATAAAGAAAAAGAAAACGTTTTATTTCCTTAATTCTTGGTAACGAATTAGTGTCATATTTAAGTAACAAATGACGACTATATGTATTGGTCAATACCCTGAAATTTGTACCAAATTTAGCTAAATAAAATACTGGGGGTCTCTGTCTACCCCCTTCAAAAATGAACAAATGGTATGTCCCCTCCCTGACCGGTGCAGTGGGATATATCAAAGCCTAAGGATGAGAAGCCCCTTGGGCTTGGACCCCTAAGAATTGAAAAGAAAGAGACAGAATGAGTTCCTCTCCTCTCCTGGGTTCAAAACACAGTCCCTGTGCAGTTCATTTCATTGTGGTCAAATGTTGCACAAACAGGCAAATCATAGGGAAAAAATACACGAGAATTCATCGATGTCCGTAAAATGATGCAACTCATTTTTGCTTGGCTGGCTAGCCGGCTGAGGATGACCCCACGTAAGTTTCTTTCTGGGGGCCAAAAATCACTGGCTATGCCACAGCCCCGAAGTCTAACACATTTGCCACGAGACACACATTCAAGCCATTTCACACGCTCACACACAAGATCTGGTATTTCTAACGCTTAAAAAAGAAACAAAAAACACCCACCAAGTTGTCTTGCTGTATAGAATTATTGATGGCAGTCAGACATGCAGACAAAGTGTGTCTACATGAATGAATGTCCAGTACTGTTCTAGAGATGGGCTCATTTCCTCTTCCAAGCCAGTCAGAAAAAGCCATGTAGCCTTTCCTGGGTTAATTCTTTGATCTGTGGTATACGGATGCACGAGCGGACAGCAAGAGTCCCCACTAATGTAAATACGTGGTATTTGTGTTGTTGGATCGCTTTTATTTATCATTATGTATTTCTATTGAATTCTAAAATAATTGACTATTGTCATATCATGTCATGTCATCTTCGACCGCTTATCCAGCAACCTGGGTCACAGGGTCTTTCCACCAGTACAGTGCTGCTGTACTGCTCCACTGACCTCCTGCCTGGTTCATCTCCTCTTAGGAAGATTGGTAGATTATCGTGGTGTGAAGGACATAACCATAAAAAAAGATGTCAGCTCCCTTGGGCGACGAGTGGAGAACTACACTCAAAACCACTTATGGGCACAGAGTATTTAAATAATGCTATTTGGCCACACCAGTGCTCCAGCTGTTTTCAAAACGTCATGACCCTTCCAGGGTATTTAAATGAGTCCAGTGTGTCCATCATTTCTGAAGGCAACATCCAAATGGACCCAGCCAAGGTGGTGGCCTTCTCCAAGTGACCGACTCTCACCTCTCACACGGATAAACTTGATCAAATTGTATTATTCCCACAGTGAGAAAGTGCACTGTTACAGCATCTCATACCTTTTCATGAAATTATAATCACTTAAATGATTGTTTTTTTCTTCCATTACCCTAAATTGAGCCCATCAATGTATATTTACACTGTACGGGGGCCGTCATGTCTTTACAGTAGTAAAAGTGTACATACTAAATATTTTTTTTTTTCAGTTTTAATGTCAATTGAAGTCTCCTGTATCGTCAGAGGGGTGAGGGTGAGGTGATGGATACAACATGCAACTTCAACTCTAGAGGTCACCAAATCTTACACACTGCACCTTTAAGAGGAGAAAACATTCTATACACAAGATATACACAAGAAACACCCACAAAAAAGTCAAAAAGGTTAACTGCATAGACCTTATTGCAAATAATCTAAGATATATTTACCAATAATAATACTACTGCATTTACTATTTGTAGTAGTAATACCGTAGTCATAGCAGCATCAGTGGTACTATCATAATAATAATAACAGTAATAATATGTGATAATAGTAGTAATGATAATAATAATAATAATAATGACAATAATAGTAAGAAAGGTATCAAGTAGTAGTATAGAATTAGTTAAAACAAATAGTGATAATAATGACAGTAAAATAATAATGATAATGATAATACCGAAGATATCAGCATAATAAATCAGTAAATACACTCACACACCTCGCTCTGTTGGACGAGGAGGTGGCACTGGGGTCCATATTCCTACCAACTGGAATTTTAGTCAGCTCTCATTTGTCCCTTAACTAGACACGTTACTCTTACACTTATTGATTGCTGATGATGGTCCACCACTCCTCGTCATGGGAGACATGAACATCCACACTAAGAAAGCCCAAGCAAAAGACTTTGTAGGAGCTATATATATATATATATATATATATTTAAAGATTAAAAGGATAATTAACATTTTCTTTATTAGTAATTCATTTAGTGTAGTGACAAAGTCCTATACTAAGCCACTACTGGCTTCACCGTGGGTATTATTTCTTCTCACATTGATAGTCCGTCATCGCTTCCAATAAGTTTGACGTAAACAAACCCCTTTAGGTCCTACCTTTTATGTCCGTTTTTGGATATCTTTGATTTTGCCTTTACATTTAACAGAAAGAACTGTTCACCATGCCCTGGTGTGGTATTTTATTTTTTTTGCACAACTTCCCCTGGATATCTACACTATTGCTCACTTCACTTTATTAACCTAACCTAACCCTAACCCTAACCCTAACCCAATTATATCAACACGTTGGGTCCACAAATACAACAAATCATACATTTGTTTCTCAAGATGTGTGATATTTGTATCACAATGACATGCAAACATGCTGAATTAACTGTTTCGAATGTTGAAAATATTACCATAGGTTCTGAAGATGCACAATCAACAGCAAAATTGAGATTGAATAAAACCATATATGCGGGTTATGTACAGCATTCTAGCAGTCCCAGAATTAAACAATAGTGGAAATATATACATACAAAACATCATAATAGACTTTGTGGAGTGAGACTTTCTGCCTGCCAGGTAGCAGTGCTGTCAAGCCTTGTGGCTTGAGTCTGGTGGAAGGGGTAAAGTATAATTTAAAGAGGTCCAGAGCTGAATAGGGATTCGCCTGGGCTCCTGGTGGTCCCCGGAACATGAACTGGCATGTGTGGGTCACTGTCTGGGGCAGAGCCAATTGTGATCTAAACCTCTTCCGACTCCTCCCACACTGACTCTTCTTCCCTTGCCCTCTTTGTGGTTGAGGGTTCAGGCTCAACCACATGAGACACTAGACATGAAAAAGACATGTGTAAGTGCTATGTAAATGACTGAAACAAAAAATAATAATTTGGAGGATGACAGTTTACTCACTTACATCTTTTTCAGATAAACTGTCAATCAATTTGGGGAGAGACTAAACGGTGTTTACAGATCTGTAATGGCAGTTTTCTTTATGTGATGTTCTTCAAACACACAGGAACCATGGCTACACTATACTACACAGATCTGTAATGGCGGATTTCACTTCTGATCTACTGTAAACACACAGGAATGGCTACACTACACTGTATGAGGATCTGTAACGGTGGATTTCGCTTCTGATCTACTGTAAACACACAGGAACAGTGGTTACACCTCACTATATGAAGATCTGTAATGGCGGATTTCATGTCTGATCTACTGTAAACACACAGGAACCGTGGCTATATGGTACTGTTTGCAGATCTCTAATGGCGTATTTATTTATGTGATCTACTGTATATATATATATATATATATATATATATATATATACATACATTCAAAAACATATACAAAAGAGAGTGAAAACTTAGTCCTACTCCTCATAATCAACAAAATAGAGGTCGTTATCCTCCCCCTCCTCACTGAATATAGTGACTTCATTGTGCACCTCATCTGTTATCCTCAAAAAACACTCCAAATTGCTAGAAAATACTATTATCACTCCTCTCGATCTTACTCCATCTCGCTCCTTCTCCCTATGCCACTTTCTGCTTCTTCTCCTGCAGGGTTGAGATCTCCTGCGACAACTTCCTGCAAGATGTTCACGCGGTTGAGCTTTTCCACTACCAATTTTCACGGGGTCTCATGGGAAATGTAGTCCAGAGTCAAGCACTGCTTTCCGTCTTGTAAAAGGATGAGAAATGATGAAAATATTTAGATAAACGCAGCATCCGCCCAGTGTTTCATTTCTTATTTGTAAGGCTGATTTTTCTATTTTTCTCCAGTTTTACTTGGTCTATCAGCTTCAAATAAAAACAAGGCTGTAACTTCACTTCTGCACTTTTGAATGGGCAGCGGGGGAGGTGACATCATCTTCCCGCGACTAGGCACGACAAATGGCATGCAACAAGATCATGTCGACGTGATCGTCGACTAGGACGGGTTAATCAAAAATTCGAGCACAGTCAAAAACAGTTTGCTACCCCATCATTAGCATCCTTGTTACCATAATTACTCAACTTAAAACACCTGTGACCCCTCATTGAAAACAAAGCTTGGCTGCCCTCTCGTGGCTCAGGGAAGCCTTACGATTGAACATAAACTATGGCTCTTACATTTAGTAATATTTTTCTTGTTCTTCTTATTCAATTTAACTAATAATTGATATGTAATTTGTTTGGGTTTGATTTGGAAACCCAGTGGGCACAGGAGGTGATTTAGGTCGTCAGGTAGAGGACTGGCATGCACCTGGGTGAGCACAAGATTTTTTACCAGCCCACATGAAGAAAGAAAGCCATTTTACTTTGTTCTTTTTGGTTTGTGAGTTTGTCTGCCAGACAGAGACGATCCCGTGCCACCTCTACATTGTACTTTGTAACACTGCAGGAGTCTGGTCTGGTGGCCGGGCATTGACAGTAACATTGAGGTGATGGTGAAAGACTGTGCCTCACCAGTAGTAAAACTGGCCAGCCCCCAGCTCCACCTTTGCAGCATCTGCCGTAGCCACCATCACCATGGAATCACATCCAGCTGGACGTCTGCAGGGAGCTCCATGGCGTTCCGGAGTCATGAGTGGAATGGCTGCACACCACACTAATAAACAGCACAGTTTACACACCCTTACACACACCGTTGGTCCGTCTGTTCTGAGATACAACACTTGACACTGAGACAGTAAGGACATACAAGTAGCTGGGTGTTCACCTCAACAACAAACTGGAGTCTACTGATAACGCTGATTCACTCTACAAGAAGGGTCAGTGTCATCTGTATCTGCTGCAGAAGTCTTCTTATTACTACTGATGACACTGTGGTGGGATCAGTAGTCCTGGGGGTGCTCTGAGCGGGACAGAAACAGACTGAACAGACTGATTCAAAGAGCCAGCTCAGTCTGTGGTGTCCATGGAACTCCATCAAGGTGGTTGGAGAGAGGAGGGAAGTCCATGAAATTAGTGTCTGCCCCCAAATGGCGAATTTCTCCATGTGGGATTAATACAGGATTATTTTAGATTTACCTCTTCTGAAGAACGCAGGGGGCAGCAGAAAACACAGAGTGAATAAAGGACAGAGAATAATTGCAGACAACTGCTAAAATAATTTCTTACTAAACATCGATCAGAGCCTACACACTTAGAACAACAACAACTTACTGTGAATTCATAATGTGCTTTTGAAAAACAGTTTTCACTGATGACAGTATATGTGGTGTCCAACCATCTCTTACACACTGATAAAATTGTGATTTATTAATATATTACATAATATAGATTAGTATGTATCAATATGGTCTTTCAATACCTGTATTTTGTCTGTATTGATTTCAAAGTTCAGTATAAACAAATTTCACAAACTCTTGAATTGCTTGCAGGTAAACACTTGCAATGAATTAAACACATTTTAAATTGTAAAATAAACTGGGTCTAAAATCATTTCCCCCAATAAAAAACACCAGTCAAGTAAGAAATGTATTTTAATGTGTAGAAAAAGATCTGAAAACATCACTGAAAATCAACGACAAACAAATATTGATGAATTTGCATCCACTTTCTGGAATGCTCTGTTATGTTTCCGTGCAGACAAGCCCATACAGTCATTTCCGTGTATTTCGTGTCATTACATATTCTCCCTCTCTCGTTCTCTCTGTCTGCTCTTTCAGGTATCATGGAAACCAAAGTTATTTCAACTGACATGTCAGAGTCATCATCTTGCTGTTGGGCTCCGACCATCATATGACTTCCACCTAATGTGTGCTTAGCATCGCTTCCTCCTTACATTGTGTTTCAAGCTGAGAACACTGCATTCTGGACTCATGATTTTTACGTATATGTATTTGGATATGAATAATAAAAGATGGACTTAAAACGTATGTAGAAGCTGTTTGCACAGACCACAATGTGCAGTCACCCTTCCTTGCTTTACAATGGCCCGATGCTTTTTTTTCCAACAGTGATCAATCATGCATTCTGAAAGAATCTATCAACCAGTCCTGGGAATTCTGATTATAGTGAGCCAGTCAATGACCCTCAATCATTCAATCAAATTTCATTTCTATAGCCCACATTTACAAATAACAATTTGACTCACAGGGCTTCACAGGGTGAGTGACACTTCTTCACACACGTACGCACGCAGGCACATGCACACACACACACACTCACACACACACACACACACACACACACACACACACACACACACACACACCATGGGGGTGGCAGGAATTAGAAACAAATTGAATATTACAAGCTTTAACACATATTTTATGACTATGATCACTTTTCACAGAGGTGCTACTTAAAACACTTTCGAATAAGAAATTCAAATCAGCTCCAAAGACTGTGGCAGCAACATAATGGAGCCTGCAATTTTTCAATCAAAACAAGCTGCCAAAGAGACAGCCATGGTAGATATAAATACAGATTTGAAGGTCCTGTCTTTACATAAATGTCTTTTACACTTTCAGTTAATTCATTTGCAATTGAGCAACATCACAACATACATTATCAAAACTCGCCACGCTTAGAGTAGAGGAAAAAAAAACTCCTTTAACAGGAGGACGTTTCAAGCAGAACCACACAGTATGGGCATCTTTATTTCTTATTCTATTATGACCAAGGGCACCAGCAGAAATAGAAACAAGATTGCCTGGATCTGGGAAGCATTAACAGCCCCTGACCTGAGTGGGTCCAACCTTTCTGTGGAACTCAATCTAGTTTATTGCTGTCAAACAACTGGCAGGTCCCTTAATATTCCTATACACATCCTAAATAGCACAGTCAGTCCACTGAAGGGTCGACTTGTTTCAATAATTTCTCAGCGATGCTTCATATTTCTTTCTGTGGTAAAACTAAAGAGGCACAATAAGGTCTTAAATTTGTGAAAGTGAAAGTGAAATGCATGACTGATAAGAGACAATATGACACTTAAACTACCTGGTCACTTTCTTTTGAAAGTTCAACAGTGCCACCATTGTGATTCACAAATAATTTGAGGTGCAGCAAAAATCTTTAATATCCTCTGATGACAGAGTAGAATTAGCTGCATACTTCCCACTGCATTTTTAATTTTCATTTTGTGAAAGCTCGGTCCCTAATCCCATCGTCATGCAGTTGAGCATTAAGCCCATAAAAAATGTCACAGTCAGAGGTTTTTGGCCTTGTCCGGGGATCTCTTTTCCAGCTGAATGTCATTTGTGTGCAATTGTCAATGCTGTCTTTGTTGGTCAGTTAAGGAAAGGAGTGGAGGCTTGGTGTAGCAAGAGAGGTTTGGTAGCCTTATGTCAGTACAGCATTATAGTTAAGCCATGTAGTGATTACTGTCATCTTAGGTAATTAAATAATCGAGACAGCTTTACCAGTATGGTTTAAAAGTCAAGGCTGCACATTCCTTGAAACATTTGTCATACAAAATTTAGATTTGCTTGAAATAAGATATCACCATTACCTTGCTAAGAAGTGTCAAAGCTTTGCCCTGCGTGTCAGGGGTCCGAGCCATAGGGGATCAGGGACTGTGCAAACAGGGCTGGGAACTCGATGGGCTCCCGACTTATATAAGATATTTTGAAGCCTGGTCTAGATGCCTGCCCCTGACCTCAAAGACTAAAAATTTAGAAATGATTTTTTTTAATCAACAGAAGCTTGCGCTATTGATATATACACACACACACACACACACACACACACACACACACACACATATATATATATATATATTTATTAAGATTAAGATTAAGCTTCAGTTTATTGTCACAGGACATCCACATGCTGGAGGGGAACACACACACGCTGCTGGAATTGAGTCGGCATTAACCCTTCCTGGCTCGACCTTCCTCCGGGGGCAGCGAGGAGCAGTGGGCAGCCATTTTTCCAGCGCCCAGGGGAACAACTTCTTGTCGCCGTCAGTGGTCAGGAGATGGCTTCCCCTACGAGGGAATTTTTATGGTAGGAGGAATTCACAGGGAGATCATGCAAATTCCACACAGAGCTTCTAGCTGTGAGGCAACAGCTCTACCAACTGAGCCATCATGTTCCCACCGCGTTCCCATATATATATATATATATATATATATACACACACACACACACATAAAATTGATTTTTAATCAAATCAAATCAAAGTTTATTTATATAGCCCACATTTAAAAATCAAAGTTTGTCTCACAGGGCTTCACAGGGTGGGTAACATCCTCTGCCCTTAGACCCTCAGCAAGAGTCAGGAAAAACTACCGGGGAAAAAAAACTTTTAACAGGGAAAAAAGAAAAGGTAGTAAAAACTACTAAACTACTCAAACTACTTTTCAACTTTAAAGGAGGCAGAGGGATGAAGTACGATACTGCCAATTCCTTTATGTGGGTACTTATGTTCATATCACAGAATAATGTTCAAATAATCACAGTCAAATGTAATTGACTGGAATTCTTCCATGAGACAGATGAATGCATAATGGTTAGTTTGGCCATTGGCTTGTACGCTGGCATATGGCCATTGCGTTAATTTCACAAACGTTTTTGACAAAAACATCCAACAAACCTAGTGATGCACTTCCCTTGAGGACAATAAGCACTGATACAAAAAATATACTATAAACAAAAAATATGAACTTCGTGGAATGTGCTTTCCCTAGATGAAAATGTCACTCCTCTTGGTGTACCATGATTTGATTGGTCACACAGGTCAAAAGTAAAATAATGACCCAATGAAATTCCCTGTGACGCCCTAGTCAGTGACCACAAGCCTCTGAAACAACTTTATAGATTACATTTCTCACAAAGAAAGCCTGGCTCTGTGAGGTGTTTTTTAAAATGTTTATTTAACCAGAACCAGTTCTCATTTACAATAATGACCTGGGGCCGTGGGGTCTCAGTGTCGTGGCCAGAGACACTGCAGCCTGTCTCAAGCTGGACTCTAACCGGCCACCTCGCTTCCAAAGGCGGCGGCTCTATCCACTGAGCCACTTGCTCGCCCCGCTTCATATTACAGCCTCCTGATATTCAAACCTGACTACTCGTACTACTAGTCTCTGCTCTTGATTGACAAATAGAGAAAAAAAACAATATGAGAAGAAGTAGGATTTAGGAAATAGGTATTAAGCGGAACATTTAAGTGGGTGCATCATGTATTGCCCATTTCTAATTTCAGGATAAAGTGTTTTTAACACCTTTGGCCTCATACATTTACCTGAATTCATCGCTATTAATTTCAATCTCATCTCTAAAAGGGAACGGATTATCTTTTCACAGACAATACTATGAAGGAGTCATTCTAGTTCTTAGTGATTTATACTGTATAATTGCCATCAAGTCATAAACTCATATTTCTCCAAAGCATAAGCTTTGATGGCAATCGGTCATTTAAATAGATAATGATAAACGACCTGCAGATTCTCAGCTATCACTGTGCGAGCTCATAAAGTCGAGATTTTCCCTCCCAGGAGTGGAATAACAAGTAAAAATAATGAGTCTTTGATTCCTCCATTTTCCACAGCCCCCACTTACAGCTGTGTAGAATAAATAAACTGGCCACACAGAGACACACTAGAGAGACGGTGTGTGTTCTCTGGAGTCATGCCACTGCTAAGTTGTCAATGTGAATGTAAGTAGGCCATAAGTGTGGGCAATCACTGGAAATGATATGCTTTTAGAGGGATTTAATATAAGAGGTACAGAGCAATTTGGCAACCCAAACTGATGGGAATTACATTCATGCACATAATATGCACCACAGCAATGGCTTCCTACTGCATACCCTCTGCCTGTGAGTGTGTACAGGGGATCCCTGCAGATTGGTATAGAAGGATAGATCTGGCAGTAGCGAGGCCTTGTGCTTACAGAGGGCACAACATTGATGATGAGATGAAAACTCTGCTCTCCGGTCTGTGTTTCCCAGTGCCTCTGTGTGGCTCGTAGCATCCCTGGGAACTTCAGAACGACTCTGGTAGGCTGCTAAAGGGAGCGAGGTTTTTGTTCACTTAGAGAACAACTTTCCCTCTTTGTTCTTGGAGAATTCAAACCTGACGCCCTCTCAAACCAGAGTGGATGACTGATTTTTTTTTTTTAATCTAACGTTCTGAAAGTGCATCAAGATATGTGATATGTTCTGATTTGGTGCTAGACATATGAAACAGAATTTAACTGAAAATACCTATTGTCCTATGCAGTAAAAATTCGAAGATTTAATGAAAAAACATATAACCATCTCCTCACTTGTGGGGTGGCTTCAAGGGCAGACAACATTATTAGTGATTAGGGCCCGAGGAGCCCCAACTTGTGCAAAGGACCTATTGAAGTTCCTTCAATTCTTCTTATTGTTAGTTGTA
>JAFBJT010045837.1:9805-26636 GCA_016785325.1 Chascanopsetta lugubris | reverse complement strand
TCGATTCCCGGCCAATGCATCAAACCTTTTCCCTTACCAGAAAAGGGTTCCTATTATATCAAGAGATCATTTCACAGAACTTTTTGGTGTGAGACTGATTGAAGCAGGAGTGATGTGTGCTGGACTGAGGGGTGGGGGATAGCTTGTATGGTGGGAAACGCTGAGAGGGGGAGGGACTGAAACGTGTGTTTTGGTCAGGAAGTCAGATAACAAAGGTAAATCTTTTTGACAAGGTTGTGAATGTTCTGAGAGGAGTGGGGCTGTGTACTGGGGAAGCAGTTGACATCAGTTGCAGCAGGGCTGGCAGGGTGGAGGAGGGTGTGTCAGCAGATGATTCTTTATCAATTCTTTCTCTAATGATTCATTGACTTCCACAGTGCACAGCATTGCAGCACTGCAACTGAAATCACCTACTCACTGTTGACACAGCAGTTATGTATCGGTGGACATGATAATGTATCAGCTTATTATTATTATTGAAAGGTTTTAACTACGATCCTCCCTTGTGTTTTTGCTTGGAGGGACCCTCTACTTTAAGTGTGTTTTGATTTAAATATCAGAGAGACATCTGAGATAGTAGTTTTAAGGGTAAAACCAATGTTGCACTCCCCGTCGGGGAATTGAACCCCGGTCTCCCGCGTGACAGGCGGGGATACTCACCACTATACTAACGAGGAGATGTTTTTTTTTAATCAGTGCTTTGATCTTTGTAGGAGCTCTGGCCAAGTCAGTCACACCATCTGTCGGTTTCTGTAAAGTGTTTTTGTAGCACATTGTGGACGAGTCACTCGTCACTGTCTAGCTAACTCCTAGTTCTAGTTCATCCACCCCCTTGGTCATTACTCTGTCACTTTATGAAACATTTCTAGGTGCATCACATGATTTTTGGGTGCATATGTGCCTAAAATAAGCACACTCTGGAGGGTTGTATGCAAGCTGCTAATTAAAACTTGATGCGTCGCAAGCAGCTCAAAAGTTACGTAATGAGTAACCATGCCTTAAACTGTCTGTACATAATTGTTGTGTCGTCTGATATAATGGGAGGAAATTACTGAATGTGTACATACTAATCCGCCACGTGAAACATCTCCTCGTTAGTATAGTGGTGAGTATCCCCGCCTGTCACGCGGGAGACCGGGGTTCAATTCCCCGACGGGGAGGTCCTTCTTTTCATTTATCCTTTAATACATACAGGGTATGTATTAAAGGTCGTTTTCCAGGGTGTTTTCCCATCCTGCTAGCCCAGTTCTGACCCCCTCTCGCAAATGCTAACCCCTTATCATGCCAAAACAAACGGGCACCCTGGAATACCCTGATAGTAGATGAGAGCATAGACATACTAGTATAGAATAGGTGTGATATTGGTGTGTGGTCACAGTGTGCACATCTGATGTTGCTCACAGTGGTTCTCAGTGTGCTCAGGGAGCCTGTGTGTATGCCCAGACACATGGAAAATTAGTAGGAACATTGGACATACCCCTCCCCACCCTGACCCTGTCAGCCCTGCTGCAACCCCCTTCAGCTGCTCCCTCAGTACACTGCCCCCGCTCCTCCCAAAGCTTTTCACTACTCGTCTCAGCAACCCGGCTGGTCCAGCAAACAAAAAGAGCTTATCTAATTAGCATTCAGTGTGGAAGGTGACGCCACCCAATCATCAAGAGGATTGTCTGTGTTTCTAACAAATAAAGAGGTTGTACACTCCCCGTCGGGGAATTGAACCCCGGTCTCCCGCGTGACAGGCGGGGATACTCACCACTATACTAACGAGGAGATATTGGCTTTAAAAAGTTGCTTTGATCTTTGGACAATCACAATGTCTGTAATTGTACATTAACTTTAAGGCAGAAGGAAAAAATGTCCCTTCTCTTCAGCACATAGCCCCATCTCTCAGTTCCGAATAATCTGAAAAGTCCTACCCTCTAGGCACTTTATCAGGGAGGGTTTGGTGTCAAGGGAAAATGAGTTTTTTCTTCATCCTAAGATCAGATGCCAACTGAGGGACTGCCGACCAACAAAAAGACAAAAAATTTACTGGATGCATACTTTTGGTAGCATTCTCGCCCAGGGTTCATTTCCTGGTCAATGCAACTCCCTTTTTAGTCAAGACAACATTACAACATTCAGGGCCCAAAATCCAACCCAAGTGAGCCAAGCCCTGAGTCTTCTGACAACTATTGAGAAGATTCTCTGTTTTACTTCCACCACTCAACTGTGCTCTCAGTTGAGGTCAGCAGCTACCCATTCCCACCGTAAACAATACGAATGAAGGGCCACTTCCCTCTCTGGAGCTGCTGGACAGTTTGACATAATTTCCTCTAGGTCAAATTAAAGTCTTGTTCCATGACTTCTCTGAACTTCTCCCGCACCCAAGTTTTTACCTCAGTGGCTGGAAAGGCTGCATAACACTTGGCCTGCCAGTACCTGTCCCAAAATCCAACCACACCCTGTAGGATGCCGTCTTCAGCTTGTAAAGCTCCTCATGTAAAGGAGCATGGCTAAGGATTGGTTTTAACAAACAAAAGGTGGACCTATAGACCAGCAATGCTCTACAGCCAGCAATCAGGCAATGGCCCAAAACTAGCACTGGAACCAGTAAGGTGGAGAAGTGGTATGACTCATTCCAGTCTATGGAATCATTATTTTGGGGGTCGCAGGTTGAACACTTTGGAACCCCTGTCCTAGGACGCCACCTCGGTTGAGATAAGAATTCTCAAGGTATCATCCTCAAAACAGTGCCATTCATTTTTAAGTTCAGCTTTCCTGACATTTTTTCATTCGTTTTTTTTACACATTAGGCCTCGTTGGCGCAGTAGGCAGCGCGTCAGTCTCATAATCTGAAGGTCGTGAGTTCGAGCCTCACACGGGGCATGTTTTATCCAAGATAAAATGGGAATTGGGAATTGCACATAGAACAAGAACCAAGCTGTTGTTGCAGTTCACAGATAACAAATAAACTTTGCTATCAACTATATCTCACCAAACAATTAAATGTCCAAATGTGTTCATTTATCTGGATGTCTATTAAAGAAGCAAGTAACAAAGGTAAAATCAGTGATTTCCGGGGTGCTAAATAAACCGATGTTGATCCAGACATGGATACATATATCCAACATGAAAACACAAGTTACTGAGTCGTCCAATAATGGGAGAAGGAATATAAAGTCACAACTGAGAAGCACTGAGATGTCAAGAGTGGTGGATGTTCTCGATATGGGCATATGTGCCTGCACCAGAAGATGTCAATCAAATAGGGACCAAATCAGAGAACACCTCTGTCTCAGCCAATCAAGCACAGAGATAGACATAATGCCAAGGAGCTGAGTAACACACTAGATTAACTTGTTCTCTGTCTGAACTGTGGAAACCACTGCTGAGGACAGTTTCAGCTCAGACAGCTCCAGTTTACAATGCGATTAGCTGTTAGCCGTGGAGCTAAAAGGGTCTTAGCACTTAGATTTAGCTGTGTTAATTGTAATATTTCTATTGATTTGTATTCAAGTCAAAGTCATACATTTAACAGTCATCGTGTTTGTTTCACACCGCCCTCCACCCCACCCTGAATCTGAAAGTATTTGTGAAATATGGTAAGTGTTCCCCCGACAACTGTTATTGTGCTCAGTCATTAGCATAACAAGGCCCAAAACCCACCTAGCCACTGGTCTCACTTGTAGCTTGAATAGAGAGCAGATGGCTGATTAATTTAGTCTTCCCACAAACAGAGCACATCACTACAGACAGACACACTCAGCTATTTGATATTTTGACAAACAAAAAACCCACTCTCATCTTTATGGGTGGAAATGTATTTACTTTTGATAGTTCTGACTAAGTTCTAATCAAATTACAGACCTGTAGTGGAATTAAAATTCGTCAGTATGGAGAATGAGTAAGTAAGTATTGAATACTCCTGTAATTCATAGAGATGTTGCTGTTTGTTTTGTATGTCTGACATTGACCTGTTTTCCTTGTGTCTCAATGATGTAGAGCGACACGAAAGCTGTGAATCATCGAATGTTCTCTAAAGCAAAGAAGAGAGACTGTTGCAATTTGTTTCTGAGACTCATTACTGTTTATTTTATTATTAATTATCTAATTTATTATTGTTTTTTTATAATTGTTATTCTGATTAATATTCTTAGATCATACCCCTCAGTATGGGGCGGCAGTAGATCAGTGATTAGAGCAGTCCCTTTTGGAAGCAAAGGTTACTGATTCGAGTCCCAGTTGGATGCTGCTGCAGTGTCACCAGCCCTGATGCCCCCAATGGCCCTATGTCGACTGGTAGAAATACCCTGTGACTCAGAATACTGGGAAAAGTGGTCGAAGATTACATGACAAATCATTCAGTAGTAGGCATTTACGAAAGCCTTAGCTGTTTTATAGGCGTCTTCAAGGACGTATTCAGGAGATGAGCTTTGAAGATCTGCGGGAGCTAACTGGTCGTCTCTTGGAGGGGCAGCCATGTTGAATCAGGAAGCACTAATGAAGCATCACGCTGGCATGGTGCCCCACCTTCTGCTGGAATCAAATCAAATTTTATTTGTATAGCCCACATTCACAAATCACAGTTTGTCTCACAGGGCTTCACAGGTTGGGTAACATCCTTTGTCCTTAGACCCTCAGCAAGGGTAAGGAAAAACTAATGGGGAACAACAGTAACAGTACACACACTGTAAATGTAAATGTTTAAGTCCATCTTGATCTCTGGGAAAGCCAGGAGTGCCACCTGTGGCAATTGTATGGGCACATTCATGTAAAGGAGCATGGCTTAAGAGTGAGTGAAACCAGGAAGAGGAGGACAGTACAAGAATATTTTTTACATTCTATTCAGAACAGCAGTTTCCATAGTTGTATAAAGTTTTCTGAGCTTTGAGGAGTTATTTCTCTGTTTACTGTGGTGACTGGCATTAGTATATGAAGTTACATGTGTGGTTATATATGGTTAACAGCGTTTAAAGGTACAGTGTGTACGATTTCAAAAGACACTCCCCGTCGGGGAATTGAACCCCGGTCTCCCGCGTGACAGGCGGGGATACTCACCACTATACTAACGAGGAGATGTCTTATCACGATAGTGCTTTGATCTTTACACCCGCATTCCAAACTGATCCCATAGCTAGTTATGTGCTGGGTCAAGTGGCTCCACTGTCTTGAGTGTGTTCAGCTCCAGGTGATTCTGGCTGCACCACCGAACCAGCCACTCGACCTCCTGTCGATATGCAGACTTGTCATTGTCCTGATCAGGCTGATGACTGTTGTGTTGTCTGCAAAACTTCAGGAGTTTGACAGCTGAGTACATGGAGGTACAGTCGTTGGTGTAAAGGGAGAAGAGCAGTGGTGACATGACATCCCTGGGGAGCTGACAGTCCGGGGTGTGGAGGAAACATCTCCCAGTCTCACCTGCTATCTCCTGTCTGTCAGGAAGCCGGTGATCCACTGACAGATGGATTGAGATGCTGCAGGATGTAGTGCAGTCCTACCTTGACTGGACCATCCACCGATCTGTTTGCACAGTAGGCAAACTGCAGGGGGTCCAGCAGGGGTCCTGTTATGATCCTGAGATGGCTCAACACCAGTCTTACTACATGACCACAGACGTCAAAGCCACTCGTCTGTAGTCATCCAGTGTTGTGATGGAGGGTTTCTTGGGGACTGGAATCTTCTTCTTTCGTGTAACGTCAGAGGTCCAACTCGGTGTCGCGTAGCCATGCCAACATCTCTGGTCCTAGGGCAAAAAGGCTGGCTTCTGATGGTGGTCTATATAAGGGGCAGGTGGTGATTATACGATTGGCAGTCTGCTCAGGGTCCCCACACTCGCATGCCGCACTGTCAGCCAGGCCCCACTTCGTCATTGATGTTTTGAAGCGACCAACCCCAGTTCGTAGACGGTTCAGAGTGGTCCAGTGCCGACGTGGCAGATCGTCTCCACCTACGGCACCATCTCCTGGATCCCAGATGTAACAATGAATGCGGGAGGGCCCGGCTAACTCCCACTCCTGCTTCCAAGCTGCTGCCAACCATGCATCTTTGGAGGTGTCCTCAGAGGTGGAATTGAGCATCTCTTGCGCTGCCATGTTGTAGGGATGGCGAGACTTGAGTCTGCTTGGGGGCGCTGCTGTTGTTGTTGTGTTGTGCAAGATGTGCCAGTCATGCTTTTGGGCTTTCCTGGCCAGGGCAAGGGTGGCAGCCTCCTGCCGGAGGCCTGCAGGGGGTATTCCTGCAAGGAATGGCAAGAGGGACACAGGGGTAGGCTTCAGGCATCTGGTTATAATATGGAGAGCGTTGTTAGTAGCAACGTCAACCTTTTTTGCATGTACGCTTCTGCTCCAGACTGGGGCGCAATATTCTGCTGCAGAAAAGATGAGGGCTTGGGTGGACAGTCGCAGCGTCCTAGCGGAGGCTCCCCAGGTTGTTCCAGCAAGGTGGCGGATAAGTGCGACCCTGAATGTTACCTTGGCCCTGACATCTTCAAGGTGTTGTCTGAAGGACAGTGTGCGATCCAGACGTACACCAAGGTATTTGGGAGCTTACTGGACCTCCAGACGTTTGTTGTCAACTAGTACCTCAAGTTCCCTCCTTGCTTCTCTGGTGCTAAGATGGTATGCTGCTGTGACTGTCTTATCGATGCTGAGCTGTAGATGCCATCTTCGAAGGTATGCTACCATGGTGCCCATGTCTTTGTTTAGGCCCTCTTCCATCGCCTTCCACGTTGATCGTCTTAGCATGATGGCAAGATTGTCCGCATAGCCGTACTTTCTCGAAGATGTGTCAAGTCGATCGCGTATGTATATATTGAACAGCATCAGTGAGAGAACCGATCCCTGCAGTACCCTGTTCCTCAGTCTTCTGAGCCTACTGCACAGGCCAGTGCTGGTCTGGAGGATGAAGCTGCGGTTGGAAAGCGTCTCCATGATGAACTTAACCATATGCCGGTCCGGTATTGTCCTCCACAGCTAAAGGTGGAGTCCCCGGTGCCACATGGTGTCGTAGGCGGCTGTCAGGTCCAGGTACACTACCCCAGCTTTCTCGCTGACCTGGAAGCTGTCTTCGATGTCCTGTCAGAGTAGTGTTACCTGGTCTGCCGTTGACCTTCCACAACGGAAACCAGCTTGTTCCCTTGGGAACTGCGAGTCCACCACTGGCTCGATGCGGCTATGGATCATTCCTTCCAGGATCTTAAAAGGGACACAGAGCAGCGAGATGGGTCTGTATGACTTGGGATCTTCTGCAAGATTATTAGGCTTCGGCAGGGCTATGACAGAGGCGCAGCGCCAAGTCTTTGGAAGCTTTAATCTCCAGTAACTTGATGTGAAGAAGGCACAGAGCCAGCCAGATGTTGTTGTGCTCTGGTGAATGACAAACTCCAGGTGGATATTGTCACGGCCTGGAGATTTGCCCGGCTTGAGCTTCCTCATGGCCTCACTGAGTTCCTCTGCCGTGAAGTCTCCTGAGAGGCTGGAGTCGATGCTGGCCGCTCCCGAGACGCAGGACACCTCATGCGATGTCTGTCGGGCAAAGTCTTTGTCTGCGTCCGGGAAGCGGCTGTTCTTAAGGAGCTGCGATGCGATGGCATTTGCTGTGACTGGGCATCTGTGGGGTGTTGTATTTCTGCCTGTGAGCTGGTTGATGGTTTGCCATGCCTTGCGACTAGAGTGGGTGAAGTCGATTGATTCAATGACTTGTTAGGATGAGTAACATTTGTCATGTGTGCTATGCCTGTGTTTATCATGTTAGGATTAGGATTTTTATCGTGTGTGTGTGAAACGAGTCAGAATTGTTCCCTCACTTAGCCATTCACTATCAGGCGGGTGAAAAAGTGCTGAGATAAGCAAACAACCTTGAGACTTACAAAAAATCCCCCAAAACAAATCCTTTTATGGAATAAGTAATTGAGCAGGGTAAACAAATAAATAGTCATAACAATGAAAAATGAAGATGTTGGCTACTGCTGGTAGAAAGCACAAAGCACCAAAGAGTGAAAATATAAGAAAGGCATACAATGACGGCTCGCTGCTGATTCTCCGGACTCTGCACGTTCCACCTCGAGTGGTGACCTGCCGATCCAGACCCAGCCCAGAGATCTCTGTAAGTATTATGTCATAATAAACCTGTTATTTTTCCGCCAAGAATCTCTCCAGTTGTTTCCTTTCTGTTCACCTCTGAATCAAACGAACATGCGTTGTGAAAACGGTCCAGGAAGGACGCAGCAACAGCCGGCATTGGCTGAGACTGGACACACCCAGCAGGGAACCCTAGTGACGTCATCCAAGCGATATAACATAGCTGTTTTTGTCCCACACCATCCAAGTGAAGAGCTGCTCCAAGTCCCTTCATTGATCCGGTTGAAGAAGGGAACAACATCGCGAGACCAACTACACCAATTTCAACGTCCAGGTCTAAAGCTGATAACCCAGAGTCGCGAGCTGAACGCCATTAGTCGAGAGGACGCGCACACCCACGTGAGTAAACGGACCACCATACCTTTCCGTGCAGTGAGCTTTCCCGCCGTCGTTGAGAGATGGCCCCGTCGTAGAAGTCAGAGTGCTGAAAAGACGACTCTTCCTCCGCCAAAGGCCAGGAGTTACATGTGCTGCACACCGCAACCCCCCCCCCCCCCCCCCCCCCCCTCTGGCACCCCCCCCCCCCCCCCCCCCCCCGCACCCCAGACGTGGTCGGGGGTGCATCCCGGCGCAATCATCAAAGAGCCAGAGGAGAATCCACCATCCAGCCGCCAAGAGAGCAAAGTGGATCGCCGTTCTCAACCCTGAGGTATCAGAATACGTGCCGCACATCAAAACCCCGCCATCGCCGAGGAACGAACAACGTTAAAGTTCGTGACAGGAGCCCGCATCTCCCACACGGACCAGTTTAAGACACAGAATACTTCATCCCAATCTCCTAAGGACAGGACCAACTCACAGTAAGGGGCGCATCTCTGGGCAGAGGCATAGTATACCTGTCAGAACGTGTGTATTTTGGACTCATACTTAGTGAACGTAGTGTTTACTGAAGAATCCAATGGACTCAAGTCTGCCGGCCTCCAGGTTGTACGAGGATAGGATAAGATCTTAGGATAGAATCCTCTGTCCCGTTATTTTTCTTATCCTCTATCTATTCTCTTCTGTTAACCTCAGTTAAGGTATCACCATCTTGGTTCTGGCGAGGGAGGGGCGCTGCTTCCCGCCATTTTGGTTTCCATAGTTACGTCACCCACGTGACTCCACCCCAATCTCTCTCTCTCTCTCTCTCTCTCTCTCTCTCTCTCTACACCCTTCCCCTTTCACACACACACACTCCATGTTTTGTGTTTACTTGTGTTGTTCTGTAATGTATGTCTGTTAGTATAGTTGGATTATGATAGTGTTAATGACCAAGTGATGTTGTAAAATAACTATTACTTTGTTAATAAATCCTGTTATAATTTTGGAATGCCCACAGTCAGTGCTCGAATTTCACCCTTCTAAACTATTTTAAGATTGTAGTTTGATGGTCAATTTGGTTATTGGTCCTTGGAAACAGGGTGGTGCCCCAAGGTTACTCTTTGTAGTAAACATTTTTACATATCATTCCTGATTCCCAAAGGTAATTGATATCTTTTAAGCCAACAACCAAATTGTCCCTATTTATGCACGATACGTGCAAGGCTGATAAAGGTCGATTCACAACATAATGTCTGTAATATGTCATGTTTTCAGCTGCAACATGGAATTTATGCACTACATATCACAAAACCCTGCACACTGTATCCTAAATCTGCCTTTTCTAATACATTTTAGGATGTTCTGCATTTCATTTTTATATTGTCACTTTTCAATCATTTTAACTTCTAAATGATCAGTCCTTGTTGAGTTTTTGTCCTTCCCTTTGTATGGATCATGATGAAAGGCTTTTCACAAAACATATAATTGAATCTAAACTCAAAAAGCATGTTATGGTGTGTGTTTTTATTTCTTTACTCAGAGCAAATGAAATAAAAACACCACTGACAAAGAAGATGTCATATGATCATGAGCTTTGTCACACTTCAACTTTACATTAATGCAGATTTACTGTAACTGTCCCGTGTAAGATAAACACCTTGTGCACTCTTTATCAGTCCACACAGAGACTCCCCAGGTACAGTCTTGACGTTCAGGTTGAACGTTTACTGAAAGCATGGCTTAATACACCCCTCTGTTTACTTCTGCAGTTTCAAAATTATGCAACCTTTGGAATCAGACTTCAGAGTGGAACTTTCCCATAACTCGCCCTCCCCTACAGGTGCATGTGATGTATTTATGAATAGCTGCCATGCTGACATGTCAGAAGTGCTCAGGAGGGTGTGTCTCAACTCTCTTGACAGAGTCTTTACTTCAGTGCACAAAATTGCAGTATATTATGTTTAAAAGACACAAGTCAGGTACAGAAAAATGACAGGAAGGTCTCTTAGTGGTTGAAACTCAGGTCAATATGGTGGAATTTGTACAGCAATTAGTATTGATTTACTAGCCATTAATTACCTCTTACTCAACAACCTGGAGGGGTTTCTGCTTCTCATACATCAGGGGAGAATGCAATGAATGTATATGTATTGTAAACAGAAAAACTTAAATTAAACCTATTTTTAATGCAGTGACCTTGTGATGTGATGACCTGTGCGTTTTGGGGCCAGTGTTGACACAGTCTGTTCATGGTAATATATCAGCTTTTACTCAGAACAAACTTGAAGACAAATCAATAGACTACTGTTCAGCTTGCAGAGTTTACATACTGTACAGTAGCACACGGGTCCAAGGAGAAAAAATAAACAACTCTGAGCCTCCTGCTGCCTTCACATGCTCAGGCAAATCAGGAAAATTGACTTCATATCTTGCAGATACGATGTGAAAAACTCAGACTTTAAACAAACGCTTTATTAGGGCAAGGGCATAAACCGAATTTAGATTATTAGACGTTATCTCTTGTTAAAACAAACGGCATTGTTGGTTACAAATATGTAGATTATCCAAATTCCGATTTCACCTGAACATAGCACTATGAAAAAAATAGGCTGACTTGCGCATGCGCTGTGCAAGTGTTTGCATTCCTCCTCCCTCCTCTGAGACTGACAGCCCGTTAGCTGCTGCTGCTCACCGGCAATGAGACAGCAAACACGGACTCAGTGACACGATCCGACATGGACTCAGCGAGCACATTTTACCACGACACACACGGACACCATCCACGCACCGCTGACTACTAACGGGGGAGGACATTCATCCACCACAGGGTTTGTTTTGGTTCCGCGAAGGGGGAAGAGGAGACTCGGCGTCCGGGAGAGGAATGGATGCGACCGAAGGCTGCTCTTCTGCGACATTCACTGGCCACCCACGAAGTCTCCACGGTCACTTGGAATAACATCAACTAAGAAGGGGGTTTACTAACCTATATGTGATTGATCCTGAACATTAATATTTATTGAAGAAGTGCGATCAGTGGTGAAAAGGGTACATCAAGTTCTGGAGCAGCGTTGCTAATCGCTCAACGCAGCTTCAAGCTAACCAGTGGCTAGCTAGAATCACCATTCTGTGTTTATATAATTTGATCCACCTATAAGAGTTGTTTTCATCCAGGAGTTGGATCACTACTGGAGGAACGGTGCTAACAAGTTTGTGTTTCTGTCTGACTGCACCTCTACATATCGAGCTTGATTTATAAAGGACATAAATCATCCGACTTCTCACTTATGGCTCGGTAGTATCGCGGTACTGCAGCTGACCTAGCTAGCTAGCCTCTGTTAGCTAGTAGGTAACGTGAGCAGCCACTTCTTCGGCCTTCGTGAGTCCCTCGACGGTAAAGATGCACCATCAGGACTTCTCTGGAGATCCATCCGGCACCGGGAGCCGGAAAACGGCCTACCACTACCGGAGGGGCAGCAGCGGGGCGTCCGGCTCCCCAGCACCCGGTGGCAGTGGAGTCAACACGGTCGACGACAACACGACCCAGACCGGATCCTCCTCTCCTGCACTCCACCACCAGCCCCCGTCCCAGGGAGCTGGCACTCAGGTGAAGAAGAAGAGTGGCTTCCAGATTACAAGTGTCACCTCAGCTCAAATTAACGTGAGTGGCAACAACAGTTTAGCAGATGATACTGAGAGCTATGATGATATGGACGAGTCTCACACTGAGGACCTGTCCTCCTCTGATATGCTGGATGTGTCAGTGTCCAGGGCCACAGACACAGGAGTACCAGAGAGAAGCTCTTCTGATGAGACTTTGAACAGTCTGCATGGGGTGGACACACCTGGACTAGTGTCACCCAATGAACCTCTTCACCCTCATTCCACCCCCCAGGGGTCTCAGCAGCAGGCCTCCATGGTTAATGGGACCATGCATCCTCATTATTATCCTCAGCATCAGAGCCAGCATCATCATTCTGATAGCTTTGGAGGAGGTGAACCTCCTTCACCAGCACTTAACATTGCTCCCCTGGCTAGCTCCAGCCCCTCCATGGCCTCTAAAGCAGGCCAGAGGACCCCAGTGCTGGATAACACAAAACCTGCAAGTGGGACAAGTCAACCATTAGCCCCTATTGTTGGTGGGGCAGCCACTGATGCACATCCACTAGGCAATGTAAACACTTCAAATGTGACTGGTGTCACTGCTGCAGCAGCTCCTTTCTCTGGCCCGGCAGGTTTTGACAACACAAGTGTGAGTGGGCAAGTCGCGTCTGGTGGAGGAGGAACAGGTCCGTCTGCCGGTGCTGCCCCCAACACTCAAACGCAGACAGCTACTGGCTCTCGTTTTAGGGTGGTCAAGCTAGACACTAACTCTGAGCCCTTCCGCAAAGGCAGGTGGACATGCACTGAGTATTATGAAAAGGAGATTCCTCCTCCAGCTACATCCGAGGCACCCAAGGGTGCAGAGTTGGCAGCAGAGACCGAGGCAGCTGGGATTAGTCCAGGTATCCCCGCTGTGCAGCCACCTCACTCACTGCAGCCCTATCAGCAGCCCAGCATGGACTTCACTAGTCCACAAGCCATGCAGAGCCCGCCCCAAGGACTGGCCCAGACGGCACCTCTGTCCTATGTTTCACCCCAAGAAGTCATTGGTGGAGCTCACACGCCTCAACCAGTAGCACCTGTCACTCTTCCTACAGCAACGTCACAGGCAAGTGTAAGTCAGCCTCTGCCTGTAACACCCCAGCAGATGCCCTATGTTGTAGATCCCCACCTGGCTCAAACTCAGGGTGGTTACTCTACACCTCAGCTCCATGCAGGGGTAATGACCCAAGGAAGCATCCGTCAGCCAGACTTCATCCAGCCCACTGCTCCTTTCCAGACCCAGGTCCAGCCTCCTCTGCCACATGTTACACCAGGAATCCCCATAACACCTGCACAAGGGGTCCCTGCCCAGCCAGCACTCGTCATTAATCCACAGCTGCCCCATCAAGGTCAGGGTGCCCCTGGATCTTTTGCTTCTGGACAGCCACAGACCCTCCCATCTCAACCCCTACCTCACCCACAAGTCCAGCCCCCCTCCATGGCCTCAGTCCTGGCAGCGCCCTTCATGCCTCTGACTGCCCTGCAAGCTGACCTCCAGCCCATTCTCACCCCGGGCACAACTCTGACCCAAGTCCCTGGAGGAGTGGGCTCTTTAAAATCCTCCCACCTAGAGGATGCCCAGAAGCTTCTGTTCCAGCACCAAGGCCTGCTTGGTCTGCCCCGACTGGGGGTGGCAACAGGTGGAGAAGGGGGCTCAGAGGCTGGAGCTGCTGCTGGATCGCTGGCCCACATGGGGATGTCAGCTGAGGCCAGTGCTTTTATGGTCGCTGCTGCAGCAGGCCTGAGGAGTCAGCATGCTGAAGGCGAGGAGGACAGGTGAGGATGGACAGCTGCTTTTTGTTCTACTACAAAGTTGTTATTTTTTTTATTATGGCTCATTCTGCTCATTTGTTGATTGAAAATACACGTGGGTCGATCAGGGATGATTTACAATCTATTATGTTTGGTTTAGTTATGCTTTAGCTCCTCATGCAACAACATTCTACAACTAGTTGTCTGTCATTCACATTCTACACGTGTTTCATCTCCTGTCCCCTGACATCCATCTGTCAGCCCTCAGAGGATAAACTGCTGCATTCTGTGTTGCCGTCACAAAAATATCAGTAACTGGAAATAGCAGCAGTGGAGGTGCTGAGTCATGGAGGGTAACTGGTGACTCAGCAGATGCACTGCCCCGGTCGACCCCCCACCATGTCATATCTACCTCCTCCAGCCTAGGGTTGTTTTTGTCAGGAGGGCTAAGATTTCTCCATTGCACAACCTCCCTCTTCATTCCCTCATTACTGTTACCAAGCCCCGTGTTGCTGCTTTAAAGAATTTATTGCAGTTGCAGAGAGTAAAATTAAACACAGTGTTGGTGTGGAAATATGCAGTGGCAACTGGAGGCTCTGATCACAAGTTGTGCTGCAGGGAATGTGATAAACTCCAGTTGCAGAGATATTGAGCACTGCTGTGGCTCTAGTCTAGTGTTACTACAGTACTGTTCTTGTGAGGCAGGATATTCATGTTGTGAGTACAACAATGATGACTGTGGGGCATCAAGGGAGTTCAACTGGGCATGATCAGCCTCACCCTAGAGCTAAAAATACAAAACATCAGCCTGGATGTTGTGGCTTTATTGAACGGTTGTCAGCGCTAATACAAAGGGTAGAAAATGTTCTACTATGTACTAACACTTCCAGAACATCAGAGCTGAAACGGTGAGAGGAAGTATTGAGGAGTTGCAGAGTGAAGAAATAAACATTTGTGATTCACTTATCAACACAATGGGTTGTTGATGTGCTGAGACAATCCAGTTGTGTATTTTCAGCGGTTCAGACTGTGTTTGGAGAGACGGTGCGATAACTGCTGCCTCAAAGTTCATGCAGTCATACTTGGCTTCAGACAGGGCCAGGCTGTATTCTGTTGAGAGGGTTTCATGGCACCCCATCGCGTGTGTGTGCACATGTGTGTGTGTTTCCGACATGGCCTCCGCATGCCTCCTCCTGTGTGTGTCATAAATCAGTGAGATGGCTGGCCAGTTTTGTGTCAGTGAATCAGCCTGTGTTCTGCAGCCACACTCGCTCGTGGTGTTGGTCTGCTTTGTTTACAGTCATAGTCACGTCATGCTGTCACTGTTTTCTTTCCGTTCCCCCTTTGTCACTCTCTTTCTATATCCCCCCTCCATGCATCAGCCCTTTTCTTTCAGACAGTATTCTGGTCTTCTTTTTGTGACGTAAAATCATTTTGATTGCATACATTGTTTCCTTTTATTAAACTATGCCCAGTCCATGCAGTGGTGATTTGCTCCTGAGAGAAAAGAACAGCGTGTGCACAGAGGTGCAGTCAAGTTGTTCAGTAACAGCGTCTCTATCTGCAAACTGATTTCTGAGCCTTTTATTTCTAGATTATAAACATGATTGATAGTTTACGGTTTTTATTTCTGTGGAAATATTTGAGTGGACTTATTATTATTGTGGGTCTATTCGTAAAGACGGAATTGTAAATGAGACAGTAGCTGTCATAAGGGAATTCATGCTTTCCATCCATAATGAAGCTAGTTAATGAGGGCATCAATAAAGCAGGAGTTTTGTATGTGTCCCAGGATGCATTTGTGTAAATATTCCATCAGGACTATGCCCTTGATATGCCTTATTGGACACCGACTAATACATGGTTTCTATGTGGCTGTTAAATTTAATCAGTTGAGGCCTTACAATTTTTTTATTTAAAGGTGCAGTGTGTAAGATTTCAGTCAGTTTAGTTACTTCTAAAATATTACAAAACAATTACATACTGACCTTTTCATGAATTTAAAATCACCTAAATGTTTAGTTTTTTTTACATTACCCTTAAATCAGCCCATTAATGTATATTTACATGAGGGGGGGGGCGCCATGTTTTACAGTAGTAAAAGTGGACGTATTAAACATCTTTTGAATTTAATTTACTGTCTACCATAGGTTCTCCTGCATGCTCAGAAGGGTGAGGTGATGGATATAGCATGCAACTTCACCTCTAGATGTCGCCAAATCTTACACATTGCACCTTTTAAGTTAAAGAAATCAGCATCAGCCACAAGAACAGTATGTAATTATGTTTGTCGGCTTCCTAAGAGTAGAGAAAGTTTTTCAGCGTTCTTTTTTTAATGACGCTGTGTTAAAGCTAAAAGAGGATTTGCCGTGGGGGAAGACAATGAGTAGTTCCAGTCTTTGCCTTCACATCTGTCATTACTGTAAAAGGTTAGAAATGCCATTTTTAATGCTCTTACAGAGTCTCACGTACAACTTGTTGAAACCTGCAAACATCCTGAACCAGTTGTCCTGGTTGATGGCAGCACATGAAGCACATACAGTTGTTACTCGCCCTGTGTGGCTCATTAAAGCCTCTGATTGCAAACCTCACACTGACCACAATGCTCAGCTGTGTGTGTGTTCACCATGTGAGGGCATGTCTGTGTTTGTTCATGTCCTTTCACCTGCTCTTGGTTGGTTTCTGTGTGTCGGTGAGAAGACTCAGGGGCAGTGCTGTCATCAGTGCCTCGTGCCTCCCTCAGGTGGAATGACAGCCTGTGGGTGTTGGCGAGTACACAGGTCTCTGGTTGCAGGAGAGGGGGAACGTTTTTTACTTTCAAACACTTTGAGAAACCAACATATTACAAGTAACAGTAGAGCTGGCAGAGCACATGGTGATTTTTACCTAATTTAAGATACAGTATATTGACTGCAAAAAGCATGTGATTCATGTGGGGATGTATTCAAGTTGTTCTTTTTCCTTCTGCGCCAAGAAAATGTCAAAGACATGTCATGTGTCATGACGGTGCATCGTAT
>JAFBJT010045616.1:0-28104 GCA_016785325.1 Chascanopsetta lugubris | reverse complement strand
CACAAGAATACGAGGATGTAGAAATAGCTTTTGATGCTGAGTAACAGCTGTTAATGTGCTATTAATTAAAATATATAATCTCCTCAGCAGAATCTTCTTTTTTTTTGTTTTTTTTATCAACCGTTCCTCTGACCGTTGAACCTGGTCAATCTAAATATTTCTGTGGATCACCACATCTGAGCATGTGCTGTTGAAGTGATTACTAAGTCCAGACGCAATTCTGTGAGTATCCTGCCGAGGTCACGGCCGAAAATGGCAACTCACGGAATACCACCCACACTGATAGAATCCAACTTATGATAGATTATTGCACATCACAAAAAAACAACTCACAATAAGAGATTCCTAATCATTTCCCATCATCCAAATAGTCATAATTAGGGATAAGTGTCACTATGATAGCTCTCACCAATCACCATTACTAGTACTGAATACATTGCAAGTACTTTTTCTGACTGGTCAAGATACAAGAGAGAGGGGTTATGTAACACTGTTACTACAGCTGAGGTCTTGACTTACCAGTTGTACCCCCCAAAAAGAAAGGAAACGATGTGTGGAAATATTATAGATTCCAAAACTATGACAGACAAGAAAATGAGACGCCTACCCACAGAACCTGCTAGGGAGTTTACCCCACAGTCAAACACTCCCAGTGAAATTCCCATCTCCATTACAATTATATAGCTCTGTTCATTGAGGTCAAATACCCTCAGCTGCTAAACATGGCACATACTGATTAGTTAAACCATTATAATATTGATATCAATCAAAAGTATCCTGTTTTATCATTAAATAATATTTTGGTCAACAGTGGTTTATGGTGATTTTGCCTGATACCGAAACCTGAAGATTATGTAAAAATAGAATTGTGAAAAAGCTGTTGCACTAAAGTAACCCAAATGAAACTGTGGATGGTTTAGCATTTTTATGACTTGAACACAACTTTTCAAAGACATTTATCACACAACACATGTATACCAATATTAGTAATTGCAATTATTGATGAAAATAAATCAGGAAATGAACATGTCTGTCCATTGCATGCATAGACTGGACATCACTCAATGAGGTCAAACATTAATTTGTAGCCAAGGAGTGAAAATGACCAAATATTGCCTGACATAAACCACAATCACATAACTAAGACAGCTCACTCTCCCAGCTACTCAAGTCACTACTCTATTCTCAGATAGTCACTGCTGCCGGACAAGTGCATCATTGTGTTGGTGGACACAGAAGGACATTTCAATGACTTCCAGTGTTTGTTTTTCAGCTGTGTTTGTTTGCTCCCTTTATTACCATTACCCTCCCACCTTCGGACTAGCAGGCTGGAGATGAATAAGTGAATACATCTGGAATATATGAGTGTTTGGACGCAATTCCAATGACATAATGTAAACCCTGAGTCATCTCTGCAACAGCGGCCACAGGTGAAACCAATCAGACACTTAAGGGGGAGGGAGCGAATTCTAGTATTTATGAGTAAACAAATAACAAGAATAGGGGATGAAAAGCATTTTTTTTATTAAGAAGAATCTTAGGCCAATTTTCATCTCCTGTATCTGCCTCTTGGTTGCTTCTAGTGTAGTACTTCCATTCCAAAACAACCCACATATTCTATAAAAAGGCCATATAAGGATCCCTCAGTTCATCTTGGTCTGAAACAACTGGAATTAGCTTGTGTATCCTTAATGTCCCCCACCATACATGCACACTTTATTCTGATTGGCTAACCTCTGGAGGCCTTCAATGGTTCTCAATGCAGCATTTGTTAGTACTACATTCCCGGCAAGTTGATTAGGCGTATACTGAAGCAAACGTTTAACAAACTAAAGGCAATAAATAATTGACAACGTAATGTAAAAGGATGTCCTTACATGACTGTACCATTAGTACTTTGTACAGCAGTATCAGCAGTCACAAAGACAAGACATCTCTCTATGTTGTAAGTTTCCCTATATCCGGACCAAATGATCATACATTTAAATCAAAGTTGCTGTGACAAAATAGCCACAAGGAGTTGAAAAAAACATCAGAGAGCAGGAATCCAGAGGGTTCCAACTGCTGGTCCTCCTGGCTTACAGAGATTACTACAACATGCATTCCATTGCAATTTCAAGCTGTTTTCCCAATGTTTGACTATTTATGATGCTACTGTGAGTGCGTGCGTGCGGCGTGCGCGCGCGCACACACACAATAACAATGTATTTGGCTGTGAAAGGAAGTAAATGCATAATGGTTCCCGTTTTAAGTTATGCTCCTTGCTCCTCTGCCTTAGTGTATGCTAGAAAAGCAAAGCCAACTTCAGCGAGGCTGAACGAATTGGTTAAATACAAGAATGTGGTCTGCTTGGCAACTTGTTCCAGTCTATTGACATGGCTGGGAAAGAGACAGAAGGAGTGGGGAGCAGAAGAAAGAGAAGGAGGACTGAAAAGGATGAAAGAAAAAACAGAACTGACCTATACCCTCCCCTTTCCACTGATCACAGTTAATTAGTCGTTTTATAAAAGCAGTGCAGATTGTTTAGTCATAGGGATCTCATGTAAACAGGGTCGCTGAGCTGTTGCAGTAACAGTACAGCAACTTCAGCTGAGCGACAATACACTAGGCTAAACAAATGTTAGCTTCAATGACTATATTTCCATGATGTCATAATACATGGAAAAGATGTGAGTGCGCGTCTTTCTCTGTGTCTGTGTGTGTAATTTCAGGCCGGTCTAACCGCTGTCAGTCTGTGTCATATGACAGATTTGCTAATTAGGGTTAGCTAACGCCACTGCTCCTCATTAACAATTAACGGTTGGCTGGCGCAGGCATTCTTACTCTGTAAAAAACACTGGCAACAAATAGCTGGAATTAGCAGAGTATGAAGTATATGAAATACAACAGGGCAGGGAAAAGGCTAAAGGGTGCTACCCTTTGTTCCGACACGAGCAGCACAGCAGCGGAGAGCTAACTTTAGCCATTGCGCTAGCTTGTAAGGTAAACGAAACCTGGTCGTTGCCGTTAGCCGCTGCTAGCAAAACCGAGGTAAATAGGTTTCATGGAGACACTCACCTTTAATGTCTTGGTGATTGCGATAGTAGGAGACACGCGTGAACGGCAGATAGCAACACTCTCTCGTGTTTAATTGTTGACTGTGTCTTCTCCACTCCTCTCTAACCGTCGACTAGACGCTACTGGAGGGGGAATTCGGGAAAGTGACGTCACCGCTGGCTTCCTGGTCGCTGCTCCCACGTCAATCAATGTTGACGTTGGAAGCCACGCCCCGTACCGCTCACATGACTATGAGATTTCACAGATTATCCAATAACAAGAGCCTACTTGTTTTTAAGTGTGACGTGTGGAAGATTTAACAAATGAAAAAATTCAATGCCAAATAAATTCTAGTATTTTTAGTTAAAAATTTATAAATTGTTTTCATCACAATTGATTAAAATAGTTTAATTTCAGATTTCTTTTTTTAATAGTTAGCCTACGGGAAAAGGTTGTATTTGTCTTGATATTTGAATGTTTTACAAGTCTGCACTTTAAAGTTCACATTTACAACACATACATACACAGTGTATCCATGAAAGGTGCTTGGGGCAATGTACGGTTCAGTATCTTGCCAAAGGGCACTTCAGCATTTGGAATGTGAGACACTGAGATTGACATGTAAACCCTCTAGTTATTGAACAATCACTCAAATAACCCCTTTAATAAATTCATGGAGTGTACGTTTTCATGTTGCAATGCCATATTTTGAAAGTAGCCTCTAACTACTAGGCTACTTTTGCCTAGTAGTGCGCTAGGCCTCATTGTTTTGCCTCATTTCTGAGGCAAAACACCATTGGAGTTTGAATGATAATTTAAGACTAACAAAGATACATGATAACAGTATCAATATGCATATATCCAAACAATAAAGGCATTTGCTCATAGTTAAGGTCATTTTCTTATACTGTATGATCATTGGACCATGAGAGCAGCCACAGCAACAGGCTATTTTGGTTTGAAACATAGTGCAAACATGTTTCACTGACACTAACTAAGCTAAATATTGTGGGAACACGTTTTCCCGAGAAGAATTGTTGATAGTTTAGAGCTGTGATTGTGTATGATGGTGTTGGACTGTGTCAGGTTAGATCAACCCTGAGTGAAAGGTTAATACCAGATAATGAAAAACTGTGATTTTAAGATTGGAAAAGCTGCCACAAACCTCATTTAGTATCTAAATATGTCTTTAAAGAGGCCCAGTTGTAAAGTAAGGTCATATCCAAAATGTGCAGTGTATCTGAAACTACTTTTTTGTGTTGAAAGTACCTTTAGCAACACCAGAGCCTGTCCTCATCCACGGAGGCTGACATGTGGGTTACTACAAGGGCAAAAAATGGACAACAAAAGGTTTGTTTAGATGGCTATAATGTGCAACTTTAACATTAGATGCCACTATTTTTTACCATCACTTTATTATTATGACACACAACAAATTATTATCACAATTACCCATATATATCATCTTAATACACATTTTTTTCTATATTGCTTAGCTTTAAAAGGTGCATTATGCAACTTTTTTTGTCAAAAAATTCCTAATCCACCTGTGGTTGGCTATTACGCAGGTCACTTTGCTGCCACAGGTGTCACTATAGCCAACTATTTTCCAAAGGTTCCCTAAAGCTCCATTAAGTTATTAAAAATCCTGCATGAACACACATTTCTGATGACTGATAAATGCAGTGTAGTATAGAAAGAAATATAAGGTGAAAAAAAATCATCCATAGGCAGGTGAAGAGCATTTCTTTTATTTTAAATAGGTCATCATTGGTTCAGCCTGCATACATTTACTTATCAGCACATAACTACACATACGCAGCTTGGCCAATATGTAACATCAACATCCACAGTCATTATCTGATAGCCAGGGCCAGCAATCTACTTCATTTAAACTCCATTTAAAACAATTTATTTGTGATTTTTTTTCTAAAGATGTCTGTGTGTCAGTTAAGCAGTGTGTCACTTTACTGACCTTGGCAAAAAAAAATCATTAACAGTAAGTTCATTAATGTGTCGTCCTTCCTCAGAAATAGAAAGTTGGCATTGGAAAAAATACACAATTGAAATTGTTATACAAAATACAGTTTTGGGGAGGTCACACTCTTGATTGGTTCCTCAGACCTCTATATTTTTAATTTCAAGCATCTTCCTTTTTTTTTCTAAGACAAAATAAGAGAAAAACTCCAATTTCTGTGCAACACTGCGAAGTCCTATCGCTGCATTGTTTGACCTAAGTATGGCTTTAAATGGGGTTTAAAGACGTGGTGAGATGAGAAGGCGGAGCTAACTCAAGAGATCGGATGCAAAGCATACTAAGTTTTCCATCGGGCCTCGAACATGCAGCAGGGGAAAGGTAGTAACCATATGTCTGGTGAGGGTATTTAGGCACACGTCAGGACTATCTACAGCTGGGATCTTATGCGTCAGTCAGCCCTGTGGAGCTCACACTCTATGGCACTGTATTTCAAAAGTAGGGCACAGTTCCTGTGATGCACCATTAAGGCCTCCCATGACTTCTCACCGCATGTATTCTGGTTTTAAACTGAATACAAATGTGTGCTTTTCATTTTCTATTTGTTTCCATCAGCTCTTAAATGTTACAATACCGACACACAGTGACTCATTAGGGATGAATATCTCTAACGCGAGTGGTTCATTGGTATTTTGTACTTATCATTGTAACCATGCACAGCCAGCACTTCAAAAAGATAAGAGAGGAAAGTAAAGCACAATTAAAAAAAGAAAATAAAAAGATAAAAGAACGTGGAGATTTGCGTGACTCTCGCCCACACAATTCAGGAGGAGACGGGATGATAATATGATAGGGAAAATAGAATGGAGTCAGTCACTGAGACAAAAAGAACACAACCTGTCATTGTTTGATGAAATAAGTAATGGAACTATAGACTCAAGCCTCTGATGAAATCAAGTGCAGACTCTCCAAGCCTCTCTCCAGATCGCCCAGGTAGGAGGTCACCTGTGGAGACAAGATGAAGATGGAGGAATAGGCATTAAGGCAAATAAGCACATGTTCATCATTGGAAAACACACCACATTATGTGACCATTGTGTTCATTGTTCCCACTAGTTTCTTAGAAATCAGGTTCCAGACAGTTCTAGGTATGTACCTCTCCTTTATTTCCACTGATTGCTGCTGTGTTTACTCCCCTCCTGCCTCCAGAAATCTGATTTGACAGATGTTGACTCTATAGCTATGATTAGCTTTTGCTTTTTTGCGCAACAAAGTCATTAAAGTTTGTACCAATAGTAACAGCATCGTTCAACATCTGACTGGTAATACTTTCCTATCAGCTCACATTTACTGGCTACTGCTCCATAATTGTGATGATCATAAATATTAAATGTATTTCATGTGTACAAACATCTGCTCTCGACTATGCAATAATTCAAGATACGGGAAGAAGCAATAGTTGGTAAATCAAATCAAGTCTTTACATAGCCTGCAATCATAGTTTGTCTCACAGGGATTCACAGGGTGGGTAACTACCAGGGAAAAAACCCTATAACATGAGAATTACTTGTAAACATTCACAGTGGTAATATGTCCATTACCAGGCCATTTTTAATGTGAGCCCGAAAGGGTCTATTAGCGCATGCTGTTTGAGTAGCAGTGCTTCATTGTCACTATCGGTTTAACAGAGCTGTAGTCCATCATTCTGGCAAGAACTACAAAAAGCACATCCAGTCCTCTATCATAAGCCATTTGGTGAGAGCAACGCCCTTACAACACATGAACATGCACTATATGACTATTGCTTGAAGCCAAGTGGAGGAGACGGCATGGGGAGGACAGCTCTGCTGACATCAACCATCATGCATGGCTGGCTAACTCCTTGCTATCATCTCTGCCTCAGTAGTGTGGGCCTCTCTGGCTTGTGTAGACTTCTCTCATGGCTACAGAGACCAGATAGTCTTTATACACCTTTATTCATTTTTATAAAGCATTTCAACATATACAATAAGGACTGTTTAAGAAACCAAAGACTGATTCTGAGTTTAAGATCAAAATAATAGCTCATTTCAACTCTTCAACTTCTATGCACATAACATGTGCCAGCACAGAAATAGAAACAAGTGGCGGGCCCTCCATCCAACACAATGACACACAGCAGAGAGGCCACTTTCAGCAGCGACAGTCACTTCCAGTTAGACCAGGCGAAGAGTAGTAGTACAGCAGTACAGCAGTACACTGGCCGAGCAGCCAGTTCTGTGAGAGGTTACACCCATACTGATATATATATTCATTTGGAAACACAAGAGCTGATACAGTTACCACGCATGCCAGTGTTAATAGGAATTGCTGAAGTCACACCTCACCTCCTTCCTATGTAATTCGATGCGTCATCGTACAGGAGAGATCTTTACAGCACTATGGGAGATACTTTCTACACTGCTAGCCAAGACTTGTTTTCCTAAGAAGAGGGTCATGTGATGGGAGCCCAATATATAACATTTACGTGACTTGCCTACAAAGATCTAATAAGCAACCAGCTATGTTGTCAGGATTATTGTCGTGATGGTGACTTACAGTGCGAGACCAAGCTCCTTGCAATTTTTTGTGCAATTCGAGAAAATTGCAAGAAGTCAATGCAAACGCATGATTAGACAGGAATTTTGAACAGTATTGCAAGTTACACGACCTGAATCCACTAAAGATGCAAAATTTGTGTTGTTTGCTCCAACTGTTGGAGTTGATATATTTGACCCTAAGATGTTATGCAAGCATCATAACAGGGTACCCATCCAGCAGACCTGGGCACCAATGCAGTCAGCAGATCATCAGACTGGCCACTCGTTAATTTATCTTTTCCAAAAAGGGTTGGAAAATATGAGTGACCAAGGAGAGAACAGGTGAATATTTGCGAGATGTGTTAGCTGCACTTTCTTGTTCCAAGTGTGAAAAGACAACTCGTTTAGAATGTGATCCACTAGCACTTATTAGTACATTCCACGGTGTCTCCTTCTGAAATTACCACAAAACAAATGGTTTTGTAGCTAAAACTCACAACACATCACTTACACGACACAAAAAGAATATGGATGATGCGTTTCATTCCAAACCCAGCAGTTCAACGTCAAAGATGAGGGTGGCGTTAGGAGGGATGATGCCTGGGTGACCCTTGTTTCCGTAGGCGAAGTCGGGTGAGCAGGTCAGTTTGGCTCTTTGACCAACACTCATCTGCAGAGAGAGAGAGAGAGAGAGTGAGAGAGAGAGAGAGAGAGAGAGAGAGAGAGAAATGGATGGTGTAAACAGGTCATAGTGAAACGAAATAGTCAAGTTCTGACCCATAAACAGAACAACCTCTGTGAATCGACCTGATCTGACAGCTGCGGGCGTGGGTGTGTGTGTGAGAACGGCAGAGCCGTGTCTGTACTTGTCCCGTGTTTACTGAGATAATGAAATCCTCGCTGCATGAAGACTTCATCATGCAACCGTGTCAATACATTTACAAATTTCAGCAGATTAACAACATCAGCAGGAGAATATGTGCACTGCCGTCGGTGTGTACCGCTGGTACACAAACAGTAAATACACAGGCGGGTGTGCTCTCTGTTTTCTGATGTGAGTGAGCACAACCTGCAACTGTCTGCATGTCTGGGGTACGTTCAAGAAATCTGTAATCTCCATGGTAACAGCTGCTCATTGGCTGTGATGGAAAAGGTCACAAGGTCGAGGAACGATGTGAAGTCATAAAGAGTCAGGGCAAGTGAACCAACACAATCTAACTACAAACCAACCTTATTTGTGACAGAGGATAAAGGGGGTGGGTGTAGCTTAGTGCTAGAGTGTGCACCTTGAAATGTGAGGTCATGGGTTCAATTCCCTGCCTCTCCATCCACTCTCAGATAATGCTGATGATAAAAGGAGTCTGCTTAATAGCGATGTAAAATGGACATTTACGTGAGTGTGTCCAGGTGCAAGTAGGCTGTTATCTCCAAAAATGAATTTTGGGTCTTTTTCATTTTCTTTCATGAAGAAAGTTCTGGTGTTTTTTTATGCTACAGTACTTTAGTTCATTTAATTTAATTTGTCATTAAGATATTGCAAACAGCTCTTGCAATGGAAGCTGCAGGAACTTCCAGGTCATTTCACAAAGTTTCCCTCAGGACTTTTTGAACACACATCAGTTCTCAAAGCAAATAAACAACTCCATCAGAAACACATTTTCTCCATGATCTGCAGCCCACCTGCACCACTCCTTCCTCCCAGCCGCGGATGACTTCCTGCTTGCCAACCTTGAACTTGAAAGGTTTGTCCCTTTCGCGGGACGAGTCAAACTTGTGTCCATTCGTCAGGGAGCCTGTGGGCGAGGAGACGAAGAGGGAAAGAGAATCAGGACAAAAAATGGAGCAGCTGCGACAGATTTCATTCCGAGTCTGTCAATGTAATCAGCTCAGAATAACCAGTGCAGAGTGAGTTTGACTGTGACAGACAGGAAAAACGCAAGCACTAATCTGCAGAACACACCCCCTCCTGCCTCAAAGGCAATTTAAACCAACTGTCATTAGCACCAGGAAGGTAGCATGTGTGTGTGTGTGTGTGTGTGTGTGTGTGTGTGTGTGTATTGTGTGTGTGTGTGTGTGTGTGTGTGTGTGTGTGTGTGATGGTTTGGCACATCAGGAGGTGGATGCCAAGATGCAGCCTTTAACACAGTCAGTGGAGTGGGTGTTGTGTCCTCCTCTGGACAGCTAGATAACATGCAGAGGAATTATGTGCATGTGCTGAAAGGTCCAATCCTGAGTATCAAAGACGACGAACATCAACACACAGCAATGACATTTTCTCGCAGCAACCGTTTCCTGCAGGGGATCAAGAGAATTTTGATCTTCACATGTACAGTTTTAAAAGCACTCTCTGTAAGGGACCATCCCGTTTCAAGTTTTTCTTTTTTTTCGTTTTTCATTTTAAGGCGGCTTTGTGCGCTGACAGGAAGGGAGACCGCCCAGAGAGGAAATCCTGTTCTCTGTGCGTGATATTAAAAAAAAAAATAGAAGAATGCAGGCTCTCGGCTGCAGAAGGAATAAAACTAAAATATTTCAATGAAACGCAAAAAGGATTTGTATTTCAGAGATTCCTTGGTCCTGCCAAATTGTGAACAGGTACAGACAAATATAAAACTGAACATGCAAGAGGGAAATATTTTGTACCAAAGTTAAATGTTCTTTTGATGGCACTGCATTGGAATAGTGAGTTGCTAGCCTACGTTTAGCCCAATATTGTGAATATAACGAAGCCCAATCTTTTTTTCTACCTTCAAATATGCAAAACTTTCAATATGACTGTTTTCAAATTGACTTCATGTTAAATGAATCAACAGCATGCTTAGAAAACCCTGGTGTGTCCGTCACCCTGCTATACCACGTTTGTACCACTAGAGTGAGTCATGAGCAACTAGGCACCATTGGCCTCTAGTTCACTCCAGCAGTATTTCACTTACTTCTCACCATAAAGTTTTAATGTTTATCTACAGTATACATTAGCATCACTTCCGGTACAAGTTTAAAAATAAAAGCCTCTATTTCGTATTTGAAGGAATCTATCCATTTGCTGTTAGAAGGATTTTAAGGCTTTTGCTCTAAAATAATGAGAGAGGAAATTATACAGCGTCACAACCGATCACACCCGGTACTACTCTGCCGCTCCACTCCTGAACACAAAGCCAGTGAGGCCCTCGATTCTGAAGTCACAATCTTTCTTTTCCACAGGTAAGTTGCCAAAGTAGCGCTAACATTATAACTGCCATGCTAACTCTCACAATACTGCCATCTTCTGTTAACTAATGAAACCATGACAAAATCATCCTCTTGCGATTTCGTTAAAGTCCGTGGTAACATATTAAGATTCTGACAAATATTTCAAGTCCCAACATGAATGATTTCATGGGATCATGTACGCTCACATGTTGCCCGTGTGTGTGTGCGTACATGAGCGAGTGTGTGGGGGGAGGTGGACGGAATGTGACAGGTTTTAATACAGTAAGTCTGACATTATTTCTGTGGCTCAGACGCTTATAATCCGCTCAGCTAACCCGACGCCACCCCCACGTACCACCACCACCACCACCCAGAAAGTCCAACAAAGACAGAGGCGCAGGAAATCAGACGGGATTTAAAATGCCTCTGTCTGAGCTGTCTGTGGGACTGTCTGAGATGTCTGAAATGTCTGTCTTCCTGTCTCCATCTGTCTGGCTGAGGTGGCTGTCTGTCCCCCCTCTCTGTCTGTCTGCCTGAGTGAACCCTGCAGCAGCGTCTGTCTGCATTCTGTGATTCTCTCCAGTCTCTTGATGAGACACTTTGCAGAGCACTGTGTCCCCCGGAGCATCACCAACACCACTTTAATCATCACTACTACGTCAACATCACCACCACTGTCGCCATGGTCAATTTCATCCCCAACACCACTATCATTATCATCGTCATCATCATCATCATCACTATTACGTCGCCATCATCACTGTTACTACCATCACCACCACAGTTACCCTCATCACCAACACCACCATCACCTTCATCATCATCATCACCTACATTATCACCACTGCTACCATCAACACCAGCATTGCCATCACTCTCGTCATCATCGCCACCATTACCACCACCTCTTGCATCACCACCATTACCAAAGACAGTGTCTTCATATTCACTATTAGATCCAATAACATGATCACCACCATCACCATCCCCACCACCATTATTACCTTCATATGTACTGTAATTGCCATTATTACTATTATCAGTCATCATCTTCATCATCACCTCATAATAATCACAACCATTACACACATCACCACCACCGTCTTGTCTTTCACCATCACCACCACACACACTACCACCACTACCATCTCCACTAACACTACCCACTCCTCACATAGTGAGCACCAGTGTGCTGCCACAGAGTGGACTGGCTCTGAAGGGGTTAACTTTTCATGCAGCCTGGCTGCAGACTGACAGTCATTTCACTCTTTGCCCTTCTGAGGAATCACTGCCTTCATGTTTGATGGTCCAGTATGACATAGTGGGGTGTCCACGGTCCCGTCATGATCCCCAGCCAGTGTGACTTCCACGTTGACTACACACACACACACACACACACACACACACACACACAGACAGACACGTCGCTATTTTCCAGACGGCGGCAGGAGACAGTTGCCAGCCGCCGTCACTCACTCCACTTGTGCGGCCTCCATTGGTAACCGCGTTTTTTTCTTCTTCTTCTACGTGCACGCGCAACAACTCACCTACGTAATGCACCACGCACGTCTGGCCCTTTTTGGGGAAAGTCCTTCCTGTGGAGAAAATCACAGAAGCGCTTAACATACAATTGTTAATATCGGAGAAAATGAAGGCTGTGACATGCGCCTAATGGCTTACGCATACAGTGGGACTTATTTTGCGCCATTTTATAAATAGTACGGTACAGTCACTTTACCGTCGCCCGGGGTTATAGTCTCGATCTCGACTCCCATGCTTGAGGCGGTCTGTCGTGGAGCTCTCCCTCCGGCCGGCGACACTCGTCTTCCCGCAGCTGTGGACCGATCCACTACTCACTCACTCACTCACTCACACACGCTCGCACTCTCTCTCTCTCTTAGTACGGTACAGTCACTTTACCGTCGCCCGGGGTTATAGTCTCGATCTCGACTCCCATGCTTGAGGCGGTCTGTCGTGGAGCTCTCCCTCCGGCCGGCGACACTCGTCTTCCCGCAGCTGTGGACCGATCCACTACTCACTCTCTCTCTCTCTCACTCACTCACTCACACACGCTCTCTCTCTCTCTCTCTCTCTCTCTCTCTCTCTCTCTCTCTCTCTCTCTCTCTCTCTCTCTCTGCAGGCAGGGTGAGTCGCTTCATCAAGTTACACAACACTTCCGGTCACATCCTCCAAAGTAAAACATGCACTGTGGCACGTTAGCCGCTAGGGGGCGGGGGAAATGGCATGACATTACAAGACCACTACTACGAAATAATATTCATGATAATAATAATGATAGTAATAATAATCATCATAATAATGATATTTATCATTATTAGTACTATTATAATTACACAGATTTGCCTGAAACATCGCAGGAACACAAATTCGAACTCGATCTACAGCACATACAGTTGGAAAGTTCTATGCATATGTATGTATGTGTTCCACTTCTAACTTTTGCATTGAAATTGTTGCTTATGACTTGTACCAGTTTGTTGTGTGAATGCTGAGGTCAGTGTACAGCAGCTAACAAGCTTCACATCTGCGAAGTGTTAACGTGGGTGTGTACAAACTAGGAGATAAATGTTTCAAATTACATTGAACTGCGGGATTGTTTGCAGAGATAACACTTAGCATCGAGCCCAGCAGGTCAGAGGGATGGAGTCAATAAAACTCTGCAGTAATGAGCCCAAAAATGAAGTAAGGCAATTATATAACATCTCCAAAAGTGTGCTCTTAACACATTTTGAGTTAAATAGTACTCAGTGTTGGGAGCCAGTTTGATGTATGAAATTTGTGCATAAACCTGCCATCTGCAGTGGTACATGGAACTATGTGCAAACTACAGATTGATTCTCAACTGGTGGGTCATAGACCCATTTTCAGTGGGTTGTGGCCTTTGGGAAAAAACAGTAGGTTTTAGTAGGTGTTCTAAGATACTCAGAATTTCACAGAGTTAAGAAAACAAATGCAAGTATGACACCAACAACAATGAGAGATAATGCTGGGTCCTGTAACCAGACCAGTTAAGAACAGAACAAAACACATGACAATAAAGCTCTTTATACATCAACCATAAAATGGATTTATTTTACCAGAGGTCCAAACATATTTCTGTGCCGCCCCAGGATGCATAGAAGATGTCAGTGTCAGAGGAATCCACTACTACAAACCAGAGTTTACAATCTATGTGTTCTGTTATTTGACAATAAAGCCATTGTTGCTGTGATGTTACACAAATAAGAAAATGTGTAACTACTTACAATCTGTAAAGGAAAAAAGAACAAGAAAGGAAGGGTGGGAAAGGCAGCTTAAAAAAATAATTCCATCTGAATTTGATCATGTGTGTTGGTGTAGGTGAATGAAGGAGAGTAAGGCTACTGGTATCCGTTGGTTTGGAAGAAGAAAAAGAAAACCTGAGTGTTTTGTGACATCGTTGCGCTCGTCTTTCCGTGAAGGGTTTACAGAGAGAAAAGGGAACGTTTACAAAACGACACTGTTGAAATTGAAAACATGAGAAGGATATTTTTGTTTTGATTTATAGAAATGGAGCTGTATAAAGTACTCTTATGGTAAATGTTAGATCGACTGGTAAATTGGGATTGGTGGGGACACGGGATCCAGGCTAAGGCGACAACAGTCATTTTCTAGCCATTAGCATTGCTACAAACATTTGTAACAATATCACTGGTGCCAGACTCAGATCAGTTTAATGGGAAAGAGGCTATAGCTCACACACCTGAACCACTAGGTGGCGTGTGTTCTTTTCTTCCCCTGTTCACTGTGTTGCACTTAAGTTTCCCCCTAACCCCACCATGAATGGTAGTTCATCATGTTCTATAGCATTCTCTAAAAAGACAGCTGATCTGCTAGTGGGATTTTACCTCAACACATTTGCACCAACATGTATGGGGTTAAGTTGGAGATTGTAGTGTCACAAAAAACTGCTGGCTGGTATGTTAAACCACAGCAAATACTCTAAATATATGTACAGAGAAAATGTAAGTTATTTAATCAGAAAATGCTTGTTTGATAGGATACAACAGTTTCTATTGTCCCCTGCAAGGATAATAGAAACTCTCATTTATGTCCCACCTCTCATATTTTTTAACCCGAAAGTGAAATGTTGAATTGTGAAGTCTATATATTTACCATACATGAGCACTTCATAGAACCCCACTTCAAAAAAATATCCCTTAAAGACTAGTTGTTTCTTATGTGGTTCTGGTTTGTGTGGTTGAGGCAGGAATGAAGTGGGACTCTGCTGCTGGTCTGGTGAGGGTGTCAGCACCTGACAGTTCAGTTGAGGGGCCAAATGAAACCAAAAAAAAGCAAGTTAATGGGGGCCAAGAGTTGGGCTTAATGCACACCTTGGCAACTGAACTGCTGCTGCATTTTGGATTCAATCATCTAATTGTCCCTGTCACTTCCACAATCGGCATCTGCTGCTTTTCACAACTGCAGCGAGTAGTCTGGTCCACCTTTATTTACTGACCACGCAGGGGTGGTGGTAGTAGTAATGGTGGTGGGGGAGAACAGATTGTTACACTTGATTTTTAGAAAAACAAGAAAATAAATCAGAAATTAGAAGTCCATACATAAGTCCGTGTTTTTCTCCTCCCTCAGAAGGGGCAGCAGGTTTCACGTGGCTGCAGTACTCAGCCACACCAGTAGGGATTGACCTTACTCTACCCCTCAACTTCACTTTAGCCGCTGGACAATGACGGCATTGAGGAGGTTGGCCTGCTCCAGCGTCTGGCTATCGTCCGACAGCTCCTTGTTGGGGAAGGTGGTCATGAGGACAAACTCTCTGGCAGCCATAGCCGGCCGGGCAGCAACCACAAACTGGCGCAGGTCAGATACCCTGAGGGACACAACGACAAACTGTGATGGTTTTTATTCCATTGCTTTAGGTATTAAGATCATTTCATCGTGACAACTGCAATTTACTGCAGTATCCGTTAAGTATATTTGCATTTGCAAGAATTTTTTTTACCAAATTTGAATGATATTTTGTATAATGAGAATGAATTCTCATTGAAATAAAAACAGTATCATTTTTTTTGTTTCAATTTATGTTAATAAATAAAAATCAATCAAGTCAATCAGAATCAATTTCACCTAAACTGGACCTAAACCTCCAGTTTCAGTTACCTGTGGGTATGGTTAAACTTTTGGACGAGTTTGCCACCGTCGGCCAGTCGGATCTGAATGTTGGTGACAGGCTGGGACGTGTCGACGGCCACCAAAGCGCTGGCTTGGGCTTCGTTGGCGGCCCGGTCCTGCTGGGAGGTGGCAGGAGCTATGATCAACTCTGGGGTGGCACTGGAGGGGAAGGAGAGGATCATACTTAATATTATATCAATACTTAAAGTCGTATGCAGGGGTTTTCCACAAAAATATATAGACACATCGAAGAAATCCCTCTCAGTCATCTTCAATGACCCATGGGAAGTATTGTGGTGTGTTTACGAGTATTGTTGGGGCGGGGAGGATGGGTCAACCTATAATCCTGCACACCCTTTTGACAAAATTGAGCAACTGTCTGTCACCCTCTAGAAAATCTCATCCAAAACTTCACTATGAGTGAGACTACAGTGAGTGGTTTCAAAAATACACACATTTGTAGTTATACAGCATGTGAACCATCAAATCATATCTATTTGAATCTTGTAACTGAAAAGTGTGGTTGGTAATGTGAAGGTAACAAATGATAAACTTCCACTTTGTTGTAAGCAGAAAAAGCAGCAAACTGTTCTTTACTTTCACCTTTTGCATTGGCTCTTACATTCTTTATAATGGGATCCCAGCACTGAAAGTAAATACATAAACTTGACATTAGATTTGTATGTACCCTAAACAAACAAAACACACCTAGCAACAGAAAATCATTTACGTAGAACAGGGGTCGGCAACCCTGGGCACCGTTTCATTTGTTATGGTCAAGTGTTGTACATGTTGTCAGCTTTTTGCCCATGCCGTTAAAAAGTTGATGTGGTTGTTTCAAAAATATATCCGGATTCAGATAAGATGCAAATAATACTTTGTTTTAGGGAATTAAGTATTAGAAAAATTCATCCCAATGTTATTATTATAATTATAATAATAATAATAATAATTATTATTATAAGTGGTAAGTTTTCTGTTGATGCAAGTTCAAAGAAAATTCCGACACTTTTGGGAATGTTTGTTGATGCTGTCTCAAAAATTTACTGGTGTGTGTGTATGTGGAACCCCGGGGGTATGGCATGCTCATTGACAACAAAATTTCAAATTGACACTCGGAGTCAAAAAGGTTGCCAACCCCTGGTGTAGACTCAACAGCCAGCTAATTGAAATGTATTCGCTTTTTCGTGCTCATTGAGACTTAGATGGGGCTGATTGAGAATTGGATGTACTCCAAGTAAAAATAACAATGTCATCTGACAGAAAGCTTTTATTAGCTTTAAGGCACCCACACAGATCCAGGGTTAAAATGATTCATTCCTTTGTTGAGTAGGTAGGACTGGTTCATCTTCCTTTCCTTACATCAATATTAAACCACACACACACACGTTCAAAGGAAAAACAACAAGACTCATCAATCTCACCTTCCCAACTTCTGTCCTTCACCACCAAAAGCCCTGAAGGCCACTTTGGGTTTGGAGAAGTCCTCGTCCCTGTGGTCCTCCATGTCAAGGTTGACCTGTCCTCCTCGGGACCGTTGCCTCAACTCCAGGGGGATCTCTCTGCAGGGACAAACAACAGAAACGACAGCCATCAATAGCTAATAGTGTTCAAGTGGACAATGTCAATTGTTTACGGGCACTAAATGCAATTGTTTTTCTTTACTAAAAATATTCAGAAATGAGGATATAGTCTTTATAAATCACACCAGACTGAAAACAAAATAAAAATAACCCTCAAAGTGCCAGTCTGGCCACCATGTAGTACCATTTTCTGACCACTAGGGTGAGACATAAGCTTACACTTGGCTGTACAACACACAGCTGGCATTGACAACTGAAGGCAAAGTTGCAACATGGTGGTAATAAAATGGGAGTCTGATTGACAAGTTAGCTGTGTTTGATGCTGAATAATACCAATAATTTGAAAATGTGCCAATTTGAAGTAGAAATAATAAATACAGCTATATCCAAATCACAAATCACCAAAAGTATTCTCACCCTCTTCTGATGGCCTCGAGGAAGTTGGCATTTCCAGGATCACTGTAGTTTCTGAGTTCACCATTATCGAGGCTGAAACCAGTCTTCCACAGTTTAAGTACAACATGTACCTACAACACACAGACACACACCAACATTATTTCAGGGCTTTACAGACAAAAATGAGATAGATTTATACACATACCTTTGCATATTCAATGATTGTAAACATTTTTATTGATTCATTATGATATGAAGTAGGTTCCATGTTTGTTTTAACGGAGTTTGTAGATTGCTTTATATATGCAATTCTACAATATCAGAACCTTTACGAGCCATTACATCCCAACAGTAAACAAAAATGACGTTCGTGGGTGCCTTTGTTTTAAGGTCAAGGCATATCTGACTGCAGTCTCAGTGTCAACAGGGGCTTCTCTCTCATCAATGTGATTTTGTCAATATAGCTGACTGTGAAACTTAAATATACCAATATAACAGACTTCAATGTTGCAGGAGGGATTTAAAACTCATATTTACCAGTGATTGCTATTCCCGCGAGCCCAACGCACGTCCACTCCTTTGCCAATTCCTGTCACTTAGAATTTGACCCCGGGTCACAAGTTCCACACAAGCACTACTTGCCCTTTCAGTTTAGATATATGTATCATGATATCTCTACTTCGAAACTAAGAATCATTACACCTTGCTTCTTATTTTTATAAATCAGGGTTGGGGCACAGAGAACCTCAGGACTGTATTGGGATATGTATCACAGACTTGTGAAGAGGTCAAAAAATGTTGTTTACATGAGTGCAAACAATTTCCTGCTGATCCACATGACCTGTTCTCTTCAGTCTAGTCACTGGCCATTTTATAGTTTCACTGCGGTGTTTTCATAACGTGATAAAAAAATTACTTTGATATACATTAGGATTCTTTCTGATTTCTTAATCTTCATTATCCTTTTCATGCAGGCTCACCTCTCTGCCTCTTACATAACTTAAGATATAGCTTCAAATTTTAAAACATAATTAAACATGTTGATATTTTTTAGCAGCTGTTTGTTGTTTGTTGAGAAGAAAGGTGAAGAGGCAAAAGTGAGAAATCTCCCACACAGTTCTATCAAAAGAAAACCAACATACAGTAATTGCTCAGAGCTGAGACACAAAAGTTGAATTTATGATTTTATTTGAAATTCAGAGCTAAAACTGTCCTGCAGTATCACGTCTAAACTAAATCTGAGGTTGTACGTCTGCTCATGCAATGCTCTGCGACAAAATGATTACAGCTAGACAGGTGCTCTAAACTCAAATACTTTTAAGAAGAGAGAGAGACGTGATGTTAAAATCAGGGTTGGCAATGTGACAATATTAGATTAGAACAATTAAAATGTCTGCATCATTTACCTCACTAAAGACATTGTAAGCATTGTGCGACATTTGTGCACCCAAACGTACAGTTTAGTAGTCGTTTATTCAATAGTGCATATTGTACGTATAGCTCCCACGTAAAGAGAAATGTAAGCTGTGCTTTCATACCCGATTCATAAATTAGTGATGTAGAAGTAGAGCTGTTTAACATAGCACTTCACATTGTAAGAGGATACACAATATTTTGAAAAGTCTAATGCCAAGCTCCGGTCTCTCAAACACAATGCATAGAACAGATTGAAGAGGGAATTGAAGTCATTAGATTCTAAATTAGGTTAAATGGTGCTAAATGCACCAGAAGGTCAAGAGATGAAAAAATGAGAGCCTGTCGGGATGTGTACTCACGTCCTGCTGGCTGTTGGAGGCTCGTCTCTCTCCAGCTACGTAAGTGGACTCCTCCTCAGGAGCTGCTCCTAGCCTGTAACCGCCTCCCAGAAAGGCCTGAGTGAAGAGAGGTGATCATTAAAAACACAGTAAAGCCTCTTTCCCATAATATATTAGTCGGTTCACCCAGGATTTTTTTCTCCCCAGGTCAAGGGTTGTCTTTCAGAAATTTAATTTAGTATTAAGTAAACTGTATTGTAAATACAGCTGCTGTAAAGTTAAGCTTCCACTCACCCTGGCTTTACTGGGCTCTCCAGGGCCTCTTCCACTCCTGTCGAGAGGCACAGCTCCGTGTTCTCTGGCTCCTTTGAACAGATCTTCCACAACCTCATTGGAGCTCTTTTTCTTAGGAGGGCCAACAATCTGCTGCCCACTGCGCTCTGACCCCCCAGCAAAAAACCTGAAAACAAACATAATCATGATGTTAATTAGGACAGCAGAGTAGACACTGAGGGGACAAAATTATATCTGTACTGATTGACATATTGGTATTAGTATTTATATTTCTAACCTAAATCTTACAAATGCAAAAATCCCACTGGCTGCTGAGGGTACCAGAGGAAAGAAAACTTCCAGGTCGAGCCTATAAAAATGTGTGATTGTGGCACTCTGAGAAAATGATTTAGTCTTAATTGAATTAATGTAATTTCAGTTGTAATAAAAGGCAGAACAACTCCCTATCAAACAGCCATAACAATAATTATCTTTGCATTATATCTTGGGAAAACTGAGGAATTACAATGCAGTACAAAACTAAATCAGAAAAAGACATGTAAAATGTGCATGACTGATACTAAATATAACAAATGCATGGGACTAATGATGCAAATGGACTAAAACATCACACATTCCCTTAATAACCAGACTACTGCACTGCTCCAACAGCACGATCTGCTGATGTTGCAGGGAAACCGCGAGCGACCTGTCCACAGTGAATGAGCAGAGCCCTAAAATAGTTTGGTGCATTCTGGACTCACACCCACAACACAAGAGTCTCTAACCTCCAAACACTGTGAGGATACAGAGCCTAAACAGAATGCCACAAAGAACCTTTGTCACAACAATTAGACAAATGTGACCTATTGTTACTACACAAACTGACTGCTGATTTTATTAGATGACTTGACTCTGGACTATTTTAATCCCAGACGTATCCCAAGTTTACTCACTTGATCTCTACCAGGCACATGAATGTATTTTTTGAACATTTCCATCACCCTGATTTGTAAATGTCTTGAGGATGCAAACACAAATCTATCGTAAGTAGTGATCAAATGAGTCAGGGGAGAATAGGTCTTAATACATTGCTCTCTCAGGCACTGACAATGTTACAGGGAGTACATGTAGTTGTTTACCTTCAAAAATGTAAGAATGACTCAAATCAGGGTGTTTAGAAAATAGTCTCATAGACGTCAATGTATTGATTTAGAGAACTCTAGTTGGTTAACCACGATGCAATACTGTCCTTTTAACCCCTAGTCTGAGTTGGGAGCCACTAGAGTGCTCATTCTGCCTGTCATCCACAGTTGCTGCAGTGGACCCACCACTCTCTCCAGTTTTAATGCTTATCTGCAAACTATATCCTTCAAAGTATCCATCGCCATCACAGTGTTTCCCCTACCATTCAATTGGGGGGGGGGCTGCTCAGTTCTGATGGTGACCATTGACATTAAAAGAAACACATGGCTAATTCATGATTCCTCTGAGTGTTTGTGTCAGTGTCCGTCTGCCTTCTCCGCCCCCTCTGCGCGTGCCCCCTCTGTGTGCGCACTCACGCGCACGTCCCCCCAAAGCAGGGGAAACACTGCAACACATTAATTTGCTTTGAAAAGGCTTCCATTTTTGTCATTTAAACTCACCTTTGACCTTCCTCCTCATCACTCTCTTCCTCTGCTTCATGCATCAGATCTCTGAAGGATGTCACTCTGGGCTGGATGCTAATGTTACAGAAAGAGACAAGCACCACACACTATTATATCAAAAAGATTAAACAGATGATGAGAGACGAACAGAGATTTTGAACAGATGTGAACACTACAACAAGGAACGAGTCCAAAACAACAGTAACACACCTTGGACCTGCAGACCTGGACACCGAGGACACTCCCTCAGGTTGAGGGAGTGTCACTATGTCGTCATCACCTCCATCCTCAAAGAAACTGGCAAGTGCGAGCTGTGAAGAGGCAAAGTCAACATGTCAACAGAAGTGGTCTGACTTTATGCAGTTCTATTAAACTCTGACTGATGGAAGAAGTAAAATATTACATAGTAGAAATATAATCAGTTAGAAATAGAAACTTAGTAGAACTTCATTGAGAAGTAAATAAGCTATACAAGGAGATACTTTAATGAGTGAAAAGATAAAGTAGGGTTTATTCCAGGGGTGGGCAATTAATTTTTACAAGGGGCCACATGAGAAAGCTGAATTGTGTCAGAGGGCCACACCAACGATAACTTGAACTTAATTCTGCTCAACTTTCTTCCATTGTAAAATGCAATAAATTATATATTTTGAATAGTTGGTACTAATAATCCGAAGAATAAAACTATATGTGTGTGTACACACATCTACTATTGAGTAAACTTGACTCAATATTAGATGTGTGTATACATATACATTTAAATAATATATCATGTGTACATTGGGGTCAGCAGATCTTGTTTCTTTGTGCAAATACCAAGTACTCGTAAATGAAACTGGTTCCCAATATCTTTAACTGACTAATACACTTAATGATGAATTTACAGCAAAAATGAAAATGTTTCTGTAAAAATCAAGACTGTATAAAGACACATACTGCAACACAAGATTAGGTTTCAAACGCCTTTAAGAAATGCTGATTGAAAACTGGACGTTTAACAATTAAAGATAACTGATTATTTAAATTAGGTACAGGACATCTTTCAAAGTATTTCCGATCATAACTAGTTACCTTAAGTTTCATTACGTAATCAAATGTAAGATTGAATGATCAAAACAAGTATGACAGACATTTATTTAATAATAACTTACAACTATGACAATAGCTATTGAGCAAATAACACTTCGTTGAGACGTTATCAACAGATCCAAACACAAGGCCGTCCAGAGACAACTGGCTTGGTGTCTGACAGTTCACTCATAACCGACAGATATGTAGGCTAGTTTCTAGAGGTTTCTCTTGTGTTTACAACAGTGTCGCGGCTAAATTATTTTTTTTCTTTCTTTCTCTGCTCAAGAGGATACTGTTCACCTCTTTATGTTATGTGACAGTTACTCGTTTACGGTTGAAAAGCGTCAGTCTTCCATACACGCACAGTATAACGACAATAGAAGCTAGCCTGCGCACTTGCCTTGCTAAGTTGCACTGACATTTATATAGCAGGCTAACGCTAGCTAGCTGGGATCAATGGGTTCAACAGACAACCGTTGGCCAAACACTTAGCAGCCGGCTCATTTATAAATTAAACGACGGAGCATGGGCTTCCTCAGACTGGGACAGTGTGGGCTGACGAGTTGTACAGCAGCCGTGTTGCGGGTGACAGGGAGAGGCAGGGCCATTGTCAAACGGTGACTTGCACAAATTACCGGCAACACGAGCTACTAGCGTTAGCCGGCAGCTATGTGTCTGACACATGCCGTGTTACCGCCGCCGTTTCGGGGCTGCCCGGTTAACGGACCGCCGCAGTCCCGCGGAGAAACGAAGAAGGACAAACCTGCAGGTTCCAGCCAGCAGACTCCAGGAAAAAGCGGGCCCTCTCCTCGTCCACATCGGTTACAGCGACGAACTCCCTCACAGACTCCTCTTGGCTCGCCATTTTAATTGTTTGCTCCACTTCCGTCTCGTCCGGCTCAACCTGGGGAAACAAACAACAGCCGGTGGTTCCTATCTGGTTCCAGGACAAGTAGTTCTATTTGATGTTATCGCTGGACTTGCTTTCCTGGCTTCATTTTTGTATCTTCTTTGTAATAACTCCTCAAAGCCAACTACTGAAAACACTTATTGTAGTGCCTTTGATGACAACAAATAAACAAAAGCCTATATAGTATGATCTCAGAAAATCTCATAACACAACCTCTGGTCGAAGCAAAGAATCAAAACAATTCAGTAACGCGGTATTTAAAATACATGATCCGATTTAATAACTGTCCAACTAGTACATTTGGAATGAGCCTGGATACGGTTGTCATACTTTTATTTTGAAAGGTCAAATTCACTTCCGGGTCAACCCCCCTTCCCACACACATATTGTTGTACCCAGAGATATATCCAGAGTTGAAAATGGAAATGAGACAAACTTAAAAAAATGAATTAACTTGAAATTTGATAAGTGCTGCAAACATTCAAACATTTCCATTTTTTGTACAAAAAATAATATAATGAAGACACTAACTTGCTCATAATCAAATGTGTGCCTCTCCACAAAACATAAAACGCATTTTTTTTTCAAAAGTTTTATTAATTGTACAAATGTTGCTATTATCACCTTAACCACTAGGTGGCAGTATATCTTAAGATTTCGCAATAAAAGTCAATGCAGATCATAGAGGATGTGTACCTGTGTCTGGATACATCAGATTTGATTTCCCATTTTTTCCCTTTATGCTTACTAAATCCGATGTGATTATTATTGCAAAATTTCTGGTTCGTATTTGCATATTTATGACTTCTTTTCATTTATTAGTATTCACGTATATAGTAAAACTTTATTTTGTAAAATTCTTATTCTTGGAGTAGGTCATTTTTGTAACTTCTAAAAAATTAAAAAGTAATTACATACTGACAATTTCATGAATTGATAATCACCTAAATGTTTTATTTTTTTCCCATGACCCTAGAATGAGCCCAATAATGTCTGTTTGCATGAGTCCTCCCTGCAGGGCTGCCATATATTCACAGAAGTAAAAGTTGACATCCACCATAGGTTCTCCTGCACACTCAGCAGGGTGAGGGTGAGGTGATGGATACAACATGCAACTTCTCTTCTAGGTGTCACCAAATCTCACACACTGTACTAATTCATGATTCCTCTAAGTGTTTATGTCACTGTCCGTCTACCTCTTCCGCCTCCTCTGCGCGTGCCAGCTATCTGTGAAATAAGTGGAATTGCAACTTGACATCTAACTCTGCATCTCATCTCTAAGTCCACCACATGGAAACAGATGTACGAGTCAGCAGATCTCACCTGTGACACAAACACTTCTACCTGTGATGTTTGTACAAACAAGCAGATGGAGATAACATGCATGGTTGGTAGATACTAAGCTCCTGTTCTGGCTGAGGAGAGGCATGTGAGGGCATGTTGGTCAAATGGTACAAAGCAATAAAGCAGCAGACAGATTGGGAGCCTATTATTTGTTCCTGGTATAATCAGGGTGGAGGTGGGTTTTGTGCATTGGCTGTTCATCTTTAAGGCTAATTAATCTGTGAGGGAAACATGATGCCTCTTCATCTCGTGGAACATAACCTCCCACTTCTCCACAGCGGAGACAAACATAAAGCATGGACAGGATGCAGAAGAAGTGAGGAGGTTTAAAGCTGAAGCGATCGTATTATATTGTTTCGCCTTTGGATGTTTTAAGCTTGAGGGCTCGTGTGATTAGGCAACACCTCCTGAAACTGGGGCAAGAGAGACAAGAGGAGGAGAGAGTAAACTCTGCTTCACTCAGCTGTTTAAGGGAGTGAAAACAGGAAGTTGTGGGCAGTATGAAAGTACTAAAGTAGTGAAAATTATAGTGTTTATTTATAAATGTAATGTCTTCATTTATGAATATGAGAACAGAATACATCCACTCTAGAGCAGTGATTCTCAACTGGTGGGTTGTGTTTCAAAAGTAGGTTGCGGACCCAATTTCAAAAAAGTTGAGAAAAAAAAATCCTGTGCTTTTATTTTGACGGGGATTTTTCATGCTTTTAAAACTTAAAACAGAAGCCCTGTAATGCTAATAGACACCCGTCATTTCACAGATTTGACAGAAAATCAGCAATTTGTTTACATATGCTAATTGACAATGGTGAAATGCAAGTACACTGACGACATGAAATATGGATTTTCTTATATTTAAGACAAAAGAGGGCACGTATACGTTGTGTTACCTTGTGTCCCTAAGATGCACATTTTGTCCTCTGATTAAAATGCAGCTAATTGAGTGTAAAACGGAATCTTCTCATTAAATACATTTGAGAAGCTGAAACATTTTCTCAGTTTGGGTCACGACTTGTTATTAGGGGGGGATGGTGGGTCCTGACACCAGGTCGGTTTTCGAGATTGTATGACCACCTCCATTTTGCCATCAGAGCACAAACACATTCCTGCTGCGCGGTGCCTCATGCGGCCGGGCACTCAGGTGGTTTAACCTTGAGCTGTCGCGAAACAGACGAGAAAAACGTCCTCGTAAACGTGGACCTGTTGCAGCGACTTTGATGAGACCAAGCATCAATAAAGCCGGGACCATCCCACCATATCAGTGTGGCCCACCTCTCTAAATCACCTACATGCTCTGTTGTTAAATGATCGTGCTCCTCTTTCCTCCCCACAGGCAATGGAACTGTAACGTACAAACAACAGCAGCATCTTTTTGCCTCATGCAATGGGATCAAACTCCACCCTCTCCTATTTGCTAATTAACAGAATGCTTTTACCAAAATGCACTTATTGCAAGATCTTGCCCATTAATTTAACCCTTTGATGCGCCTTCTAAATAGTTACATTATTACACCCTCTATTCATTGAAATCAGCATCAGTCCTAATCATACAAATCAAATATATAATAATAATAAAATTATAAAAAATAATAAAGTTTAAGTTGCCATGTTTTTGTCATGATGCAACTCCATATTCTGATCTTAAAAAACACAATAAATGATTTCATTTCATTACACTTCATCATATCACTTCGTCATATTTCATAAAATGCTCACGTTGATACACCTTTTGTACAAAAACGTGCTCATGAAAAAAAACAAAACCATATAATTGTTGTAAAGTTTTTTTCTAATCAGCATCAGTCCTAACCATACATATCAATAATTAATGATTTCAATCAATGATTTTTTTCAAATTGACAGTTAAATTGCCATTTTTCTTTCATGATGCTGATCAATATTATGGTCAAAAATACACAATAACTGATTCTTTTCAATATATTTTAAAAAGTGGAGTTTTCGGCTACACAAACATACAATAAGAGTAGTAGTAGTAGTAACAAGTTGGTGACATTCCTTGAATATGTTAATAACTACACAAGTTGTTTGTTCATCTTTTATTATCACCCCACCTCTTCCTCCTCCTGCAGCAGCATCAGGCTGAACAATATATCTCCCTCACCTCCAGACAGTAGCTAATAGTGGCAGCTCTGTGTGAAGGGTCAAGGCCTTGGGTTGAGTTAACGGCCCTGTCAAGGGTCAAATGCCACATACCATCGCTTCTTTAGAGCGAGAATCCCCAAACAAAACTGCACATGATGTACGAGCAGCCAACAGGGTGTGACACAGAAAATGAAATTCATTCCATTGACAAATTCATGTTTACCATCAACTCCTGTCCATGTTTTTTTGTGTGATGGTGCTCAGCTCATGAGATGACATTTTAAGATAATATAAGATAAGATAAACATAATTGATCCCACAGTGGGGAAGGTTCAGCGTAACAGCAGCTCAAGAGACAGAGATTAAACAATAAAAAAAGAAAAGAAAATGAAATTACAGAAGAAACATTATATTCACAAAAACCTTTATATATTCCAAAATAATATGAAAATGCACACATATTATTGTACATAACATTTCCTCAAAAAGTGATTAAAGTGTGTAACAATAACAGCATCAAGATAATAATTGTAATATAATTGTAACAATAATCTTCTTATGGCTTGTATCTCAATAAATAACAACAACAACAACAACAAATATCATTTTTATTATTATTACTACTACTACAATGATGATCATGGATAGATAGATAGATAGATAGATAGATAGATAGATAGATAGATAGATAGATAGATAGATAGATAGATAGATAGATAGATAGATAGATGGATAAATAGATAGATAGATGGATAGATATAGACTACAAAAAATGATAACAAAATAATTACTAATATTATTATTATTATTAGTAGTAGTAGTACTATCATCATCATCATCATTGTCAGCAATTGCTTGTCTTACTCTGTCCCTATTGTGTATTCTGCTGCAACAACACAATTTGTTTTTTTTAATCTATTCTATTCAATTCTATGATTTGGCAGCTATTTTGACCTGTTGTTTGACCCAGTTGCTGCTGTGGCTTATTTGAGGAGGTAGAACATACTGTACATCAGAACTGTACCTGCACTATGTGGACCAAGTAAGACAGGGGTGTCAAACTCAAATTCACAGTGGGCCAAAATTTTAAATTGAAC
>JAFBJT010045530.1:0-10494 GCA_016785325.1 Chascanopsetta lugubris | reverse complement strand
GACCATGGGGGTGCGGGTGTCAGGGCCAGTGTCACTGCAGCAGGGTCCAAGTGGGATTAGACCCCGCCCAATTATTTTTATGTGAGGGAAATGTTTAATGTGTGTCATAATCTGTATATTTTTTTATTTCTGTATTGTCTTTAAATATATTTTCATTATAAAAGGGGAAATTCTGAAAGAAAAAACGTGTTTATAAGTATATATATAGTTTAAAGAAAAAATAGGAATATTTGTTTCTGTACATTATATACTGCATTTTATATTGTTATTGACATTTTGTCTTACAAAGCTTTGATTTTTTTTCACTCTATCCTGTATTTCCTCATTGGCATCAAAATAGCACCCGTTTCTAAAATTCAATGATACAAATGATAAATTACATTGCTCTTAACCACTCAAGACACCCCCTTAATGAAAAAGCATTTAACTATTAATTGAAAATGCAAATCATTCATGTTTGTCATCATTTAGATATTTGTTTGAGTAAAAAAAAGTGATCGAGAGCCTAAACACTGTTTGTGAATATTTTCTCTTTAAAGACATTTAAAAAAAACATTAAAAGGCAAGGTAAGCTGCCAGTTTCATGGTCACACTGCTCCAAGCATGATTCCTACAAAGTCACACGTCATCCTCCGTGTTTAAAAAACTCACAAATACACGCATGATTATTTCTTCTATTGAAAATATCAGTCAGAAACCATATTGGGATCAAAGATTTTGGCAAGCAAACTGACTGATCAGTTATTAGTTAGTCACAGTCGCCTGGGTGCGAGCGAGCATAAACAATAAAGCCACCCAGCGGCCATTCGTGGCAGCATGCGCACTCAAAAACACACACGCTGCACCCTACACTGGAGGTAAGCTACTGCCAATTTCCTCTGCAAGCAAAGCTGAAACTAGCACTCACACGGTTGAAGCAAGCTTAAACTGCATTCTGGGGAAGAGATAGGAGAGCTGTGTTTTATTAGCTGAGGTGTAGGTGTAAGAAGTACATGAGCTATTACAAATTGTTGATAATGTTTCAAAGCTAGCTAGCTAGCTAAAGATGCGGCAGACGCTTGAGAACAAGCACACACATCATTCGTGTCACATCAGTACAGGCAAGGCCCAAGTCATCTCAATAGCAGCTGACCACAGGCTAATGAATGCAACCCAGTGAAGTCAAAGTCATGACGTTAAAGCATGTCAATCGCCGCCTGGTGGCCAGGAGCAGTATAGGTGAGCCGAATTTGTTTGGCCTCATTTCTGTAGAGTGGGCGGAGGAAGAGAAGTCCATCTTTATTTACAGTTTGAACAAATTAAGGGAACTTTGAATGACATTTCAAATGGTTTTCAGCCATAAAAAAAAACAGGCGATGAACAGACGTGTGGAAACTCCTTGTGTCACTAATGTGTTTTCAGTTTGTCACCAAACAACATCATGAAGAGTCCATATAGGAACCCCCCCGTGAGGATGATGAGGGTGCTGGACACGGGACCGAACGCCAGGAGCGCTCCGAACACGTAGAAGAGCAACAGCAGTAGGATTGTCCTGTAACTGGCCAGCGAGCGCAGGCTCAGTCGAGGTTGCTGGTTCCCCTCCAGCGTCCACTGGGACACCGGGCTGTGCTTTAGCCTGCTGCTGGAATCTGGATCAGTCAGGTAGTGGCGACCCAGGCGACCCAGGAGGTCCGGACGTGAGCAGAGGGCGCTCATGTGTCCGCCAAACTGTGGGAGGAAATCACAACTTAAAACAAACACTCTGATTTTACATAAAAGCACCTGTAATGACAGATCTAGAACAAAAGGGGGCACTGTTGACTCTAATTAGGTACATCTGTATCTGCTGAAGTTCAAACTGAGCATCGAAATGAGCAAGAAAGGAGATGAAATGGTTGTTGGTCACACTCACCCTCTCATTGACTAAAGAGGAGATCTTGTAGAACAGCCTGACCAGCAAGGCGTTCTCGTAGCTCCTGATTGGCTGCAGCTCCGGGTCGCCTTGATACTGGAGGTCAAACCTGCGCAGGCCATTGATGATCTGTTTGCGTCCCAGGTCGGTGAGGATGAGTCCGTTCTCTCCCTGGATGCAGTCTGGCAGCTGTTTGCTGTTTCCATCGTCCTGAGAGGAGCTCAGGTTTGAAATAAGCTGAGTCAGCTGACCCTGGTTCAGCTGAAACGGGACACAAGCGCACATTTCAAGTTGGCCACATTCCATCACATTTTTTTATAATTTGGTGTGCGCCACTCACACACAAATAGTTTGTGGGCTAATTTATCTGAAGGGAATTTTTTAAAAGAACCTTAAAGATGAGATAAAAGTTCTCCAGAGATCTGTCCAGAAACTCGTGGGTCTTCTTCAAGTACTCGCCGCTCTCCTCTGGTTCGGCCCCAGCAGATGTGTGGTTGGGGTCCGAGGAACCCAAACCGAACCAGGAGAGGAAGGAGGAGTTGGCGGCCTCCTCGTTGGAGTGGTCGGAGATCCTCTTGGCAGTCTGTCTGGCTTGTGCAATAATCTGGATTAACTTCATGATCTGAGAAAAACGAGGCAAAAGGTTTAGATTTCGGAGACATTTCAAGATGGTAGACACTGGTGACGTTTACTTACAGCTCCTCTGAACTCGGGGCCAAACATCTGCTTGTACTGACAGTCCTGACCCTCCAAGGCGTAGACGTGGCTTTTCACCTTGAACACCATGTCCGTCACCACCTTCTGCCGGGACGACAGGAAGCTGCCGCCTTGGCTGGGCGTCAGGTAGCCGCGGGGCTGACGGTGGTGGAGAACGTGCTCGGGCTCCAGAAACAGCTGCTCACCTGCGGAATGAGGACAGGGTCAGAGTTATTAAACAGTAATATCACAATAAAACAGTATCTCTAAAACGAGTATTCTCAGTAATGTTACGGTAACTGCAACTTACGGCTTTGATTGCAAATGGGGACAACATGGGAACAGTGTCCAGGAACAAGCCCAAATAAGGTAAATAGGTTACTTTCTTTTTATTTTAAATCTATCATTATTGCAATTTGCAATAATTAGGACATTTACTAGTGCGAATTTAGTATGAATTTTTTGAATGGGCGTTCAGGTGTAATTGGGGGTGTTTGGGACCAATAAATTAATTTTACATTATTTATTTTGGGTGAAATTGCTTTGAAACTCAAACTTTATAAAACTTCAAAAACAGCCTTCTGGTAAGAATTAGGTTTGAGTTTCAAGGTCGCTGGAATTTGGGCCAGCTTTGTTAAGTCTTCATTCAAAGAACAATGAAAAGTGATATTTATATTCAGATAGTATTTTCACATCGTGACCTTTCTGTGTCATCTCCGCCAGGTTTGGCTGAGAAAAAACTTTGGCCACCCTGAAGACCATCAGAGCGTTTTTGGCGTTGACCAGATCCGTCCTCACGGCTCTGTTCAAAAAGACCTGGAAGAGCTTTGTGTACATGAGCAGGTTCTCCTGAACGAATGTCTCCCTGCGACACAGCACAGTAAAAGGAAAATAAAAAACACAGCCAGAACAATGTCATCACTTTACTCCAAAGTCAGAAAGTAGATAAAAGCCATGAAACTAAGTCACCATTTCTCAGGTACGGTTCTGTTTTGGTCTGGTTGAGGACTCATCTTCTCATCGGTGTATCTCCATGGCTGAATGTAGCTGAGCCAAGTCTCCAACACCTGAAGACACAAGGGGATGTGAGACTATAAACTGAGTGAACATTCACTTTAAACTGCTCCCGATAGAAGCTCGGGGCTTCGTGACATAAGCAGAAGACTCAGAAAGTGCTGAATCGATCACACTGTAGTTCCACTTTTGTACCACAAGAGTGAGTCGTGAGCTACAACAGCCCTCAGTCTTTACACGTCACCTAAATGTTCTTAACAGGAGAGGATGTTGTGTGGCTTCTTACTGTCGTCCCTGAAGTTGATGGCTCGTTAGACTCCCTATAATGTAGCCGACAAGCTCCAACTGTAGTTTTGATCCAATAAGCACTTTCCCATTGTTTAAGAAACAACACTGTTCCTAATGCGCTGCATCCATTAGCCTTATGGCTAGCTCAGGCTAACAAGTCATAGCACAGTGGGACTTTGAACCAGGCAATCTGATGTCTCCATCTGTAATCATTTCAGTGTAATTGTACGCTTCAAAGGTCATTCCGGCTCGAACACATATGGACGTACTCTTATGTTCACCTTTTGAATTTGGTTAATTTTCCTTGCAATTTTTGTTTTCCAGTGCTGGCTGCCGGCTGAGAGCCGCCTGTTAAGTGTGAAACTTGCTTGCTTAGAAGGCGGGACTAACCTACATTGTCAACCAATCTGGGATCGCCTACCGATTGACCAATCAGGAGATAGTGACGTTTCAGGAGGATGGGGGGGAGAGGCAAAACCCTGCATTTCTGTCTTAGAAGGAATTCCTGAGTTTTAAAAGGGCTCATTTAAAAAAAACCTAAGCGTTTCTGAGACTATAAATACCGTTTATAATCATAATAGAAGATAAAGAACAAACAGAGAGCCCCTTAAATGGGCACAATAGGTCCTTTCCGTTTTTCATTTTGAGGACATTCTGTCCGTGTTGAATGAATAAATAACTAATGCTATCCTTTAAGTTAAGATATAATTTTGTACAACTGGCTTTCAATTTTAAATGTTTATATTTGACCACCAGGTGGCGCCACTTTTTTTACCATTTAAGGCATGCAGCAAAACTTCACAATTTTTACTGTTTTCTGCAAGGCTGCTATGACCCTGAAATGATGTTAGATTATGGTCTGTATGGAAAAAAGTGTGTGTGTGTGTGTGTGTGAGTGATTCATGTCCAAGTCTTTTCTCTAGGACAGCGACACAATTCCAACCAAAAAACGAGAAGCATTATAGTAAGAACTAAGATAAGATAAGGTAAGATACGTCAGCAGCAAGAACCATGACAAAATTATTAGTTATAAGACCATCTTGATCTTGGATCCATCATGAATCAGCGCCAAGATCCTGGACCCACTGCCAGATCAGTCAAAGTTAGACATTGTAACATCAAAGTCACACGATCCATCCTCACAGATCACGAGTCACTGTCACAATCCCACCTTGCAGAAAGCAGCCTGCTTGTCATCACAGTATCAGGGCTGGAATAGCTTTTCATCAAACCGCACTGTTCGGCTGATGTGGTGAAATCTCTTGTGGAACACTGTAGTCCAGAAAATGTTGCATCCTGATTTCTCACTCCAGGCTGAGGGTTGATTCCTTTGTGACCAGTAAACACAAAGTCCCAAATGAACAGCCAGTGGGCAGTGAAATAGTGTGTAGGTCCAGGGATCAAACCTTTGGCTGTTGAGTTGTGGCGGAGCATTGCAGCATTTGTGGGAGACCAAAATATTTTTACATTTTTTGGAAGTCCATCCCGCAGCTGCTTCATCCATCTCCTCTCCGCTCTGGTCTTCAGATGAGTCTTTACATGAGTAAGAGTTGGACTTGAGCTGGTGTGTTTCTACCTCTGAGGCCTCTTCTGTCCATCTTTACAGTCAAAGTGCATGATCATGTCCTGAGCCTCCAATGTGCTGTAATGTCTTGCCATCTCCAAAATAACTACTACATCACCACTTGTGGCGACGATGATCATAATAATAATAATAATGAAAAGAATGATTGTATTCATATCGCACTTTTCATTACACGCAAAGCGCTTTACAGAGAAGGGTGGTCTCACCTCAACCACCTGTGTGTAGCACCCACCTGGGTGATGCACGGCATCTATTTTGTTCCAGAACGCTCACCACACACCAGTTAGCGATAGAGAGGGAGGGAATGATTTGAGCCAATCAGAAGTGAGGGATGATTAGGTGACCAGATGGAGAAAGCCTGATTGGATATTTAGCCCCGACACTGTGAACACACCTACTCTTTGCAAAGTATGCCAGCAGGACTTTTACGACCACAAAGTCGGGACCTCGATTTAGCATCTCATCCGAGGGACGGCATCCGCAACTGTTTGGTGTCCCTGTCATCGAAACAAGGGCACCTTGTCCAGAGGACAGGTATCAGGTAGCGCCTAATAATTATAATCAAATTCCACTTGAAATGTCTTTTATGAAAATTATCTTGGTTTTTTGTTTTTTTCATAAAAAAAAAAGATGGGGAGTTAAAATCAAAAAAATATGCATGAAGTTTTATATGTATATTTCAGGCTGAAGTAGTTCTAGAAGACTGTGATTTAAAGTAGAAAATAATATTGATATACAAGATTTTTACAGCAGTTTTTGGGACGCAGACATTTGTGTCCTTAGGGACAAATACGATTTTATTTTTACTTTTTAAAGGAACTCTTAAGTTCCTCTCTTAGTAACTCTCTTACTTAAAAAAATCTACCGTCTACTGCAAAACTACAAATTGTGCCTTGAAAACGTACCGTTCTAGTCGTATTGATGCACCAATTAAGTTGTTGCTTTAGAGTCTTAAAAATAAAATACATATATCAAATATCACTATTAATACATTTTGTTGTGTTACGTACTGCTCTGAAAGAAGCATCCAGGGGCCAGTGACCGAAGCAGTGCTGAAGAAAGAGGTAAAGCTTCTGCTGGACAAACCGCTGCACCACCACTCTGCGGGAGACCAGGACATGAAACATCCCGTCACCATGATGGCAAGTGTTTGACATCCAGACGAATTTGTAATGAATGAATGAATGAATGAATGATGATACCAACCTCTTGAACTCCTCCAGTGGGCTGGTGTGAGTGTGTGAGTGGCCGGAGGGCGAGGAAGACAGCTGCTCAGGCTTCAGGCTGTTGGAGAAGGCGTGCAGGTGTTTGACCAGCAGACGCACCACCAGCACGTGCTCCTCTGTGGGCGTGAACGGCTCCTAAAAAGGAAAAGTTGTCATCAAAGAGCTCGGCAGAGACACCCACAGCCCGCAGTTGCAACTCCCGTCCTTTGAAAGCAGCCAACCAGAAATGCATCCCAGACCAGAAGCAGCCACACTATCAGCGGAGGCATGGATTGGTTTTGTGATAGATCATCGAGGTCCCCCACTGATCCACATATGATGAGTTCATAGCCCCTTTTCCACCGCAGGAACTTTTCACATTTACCCAGGATTTTGAAACCTTGATATATTTCCATCAACGTTACCCAGGTAATAAACTTTCTCTGGCAAAGGCGGGGGCCTGTGTGCAGAAGAACTCTGATTGGTGGGCACTTCTGTTCACCCAAGGTGTTAAAAGTGCAGTGTGTAAGATTTGGTGACATCATCACCTCACCCTCACCATTCCAAGCATGGAGGAGAACCTATGGTATGTCAGTTGTCATTAAAACTCTTAAGATGTTTTGTGTGTTCACTCTGGGCTACTGTAAAAACATGGCGCCCCGTGTAGAGAGGACCTGCTGCTCATGTAAAAATATACATTAATTAGCTCATTTAAGGGTAATGGGAAAAAAGAAAACATTTAGGCGATTGTAAATTCATTACAATGTCTGTATGTAATTGTTTTGTATTACGTATTTGTAGAAGTGACAAAAATGACTGACATTTTACACACTGTACCTTTAATTTCAATGTGGCTTGTTTATCTAATTTCAACAGGTTTCACTTTGTGTTTTGGAAAATGAAGCAAAAGAAGAGAAGAGGTGGACGAACATTGAGGTCCTACCTCTTTTGAGCATATTTGCTGAGTCAGCATCTCAAAATGCACAAATAATGTCCCAAGCTCGTCAGCCGCCTTTTAAGGTGTAGTCATGCTTGTTTGTCATGCTTGTTTGGCCTTTACCACAGTTTGGTTTTTTGAAAATGAAGCAAAAGAAGAGAAGAGGTGGACGAACATTGAGGTCCTACCTCTTTTGAGCATATTTGCTGAGTCAGCATCTCAAAATGCACAAATAATGTCCCAAGCTCGTCAGCCGCGTTTTAAGGTGTAGTCATGCTTGTTTGTCATGCTTGTTTGGCCTTTACCACAGTTTCTTTTTTTTACCGCCCCCCCCCCGCCCCATACATACATCATCAGTCTGATTTGAATAAATTCCTGGTGATAAAACCTTCATAGGAATGCTGGTGGAAAAGGGGCTCATGTCTGAAAAGGGGTTCTTGCTGTGGTCCTGACCAAAACATGTCAATGTACTTAAGTCAGATGAAAACAGCAATTGTACAAATAAATAATATAATTACATATGAAAGACTATGATGAGACTAAAAAGTCTGAAGTTGAAGTTTAAAAGGTGGATCATCAACGCTCTGGTTCCTGCCCAAAAGCAAAGCTGCTCTTTCAAGACTTCAATATTTCTCATTCTGGATCAACATTTTATCAGAGTATAAATTTAGATAAAGAAATGAAAAATAATTACATAGAATGATTCTATAAGTGGCGTGTGAGCTTAGAGATGGATGCTTATAGTGTAGTAGTATCTTTTGCTTTAAGAAGAGTTGATAGAAACGTTAAACGAACACATTAGAACAAAGAGCAACAGAAGCATGTCAGAGTTTCAAACAGCAAAACAACAACAAACAGAAAAGGAAAACCACAGTAGCACCAATAACAATCCGTAGACTTCATTCCAAGATTTACTTCCCCAGTCAAGGAAACTTCTCCATCCCAAGTTCAATCTGTTTCTGTTCGACTCTTCACAACAGATCAAAACATCAACTAGAGTTTCCTCAAACTGTGCCAGAGATTTTGTTTCTTTGTCATTAAGCAAACTACTGCACTATGACTCAGCATACGGCTTCTGATTGGACAAAGAGCCTCACAGTGATGGTTCTTTAAAGACAAGTGTCCTTGACTGTGACCTGAACTGAATGAGGTTTACCTCCAGGAGGCCAAGGGTGAATGAAAAGGTAAAAGTACTTGGTAGGTGTGGAGGGTCCCAGAGCCTGGTGGGGCGTAGGGTTGGCACGGCATGCTGGACATACTGAGGCGGTACTGCAGCAGCGCCAGCTGTTCACCCGTAACCACCAGGGGGCGGGGGTGGGGAGGGGGGGCATGAGGAAGAGGAAGGGACGATCAACAACATAAGGTGGAGGAGGAGTGGAGAGAGAGGAAAGGGAGAGGTGACAATAAGGGAAGGTGAGGAGGAGGAGGAGGAGGAGGAGGAAGAGGTGGTGGAGGGAGGTATAAACGTGAGAACAGGAGAAAAAGGAGGCAGCAACAGAAAAAGGAGAGAGCAACCAGACAATCGTCCAGTAACATGGAGGAGGAGGAGCAGGAAACAACAGACGACAAACAAAAAGAAAATATTGACTGTGGACACAAAACGCTTTAAATGATGGGGAACCATCTTTCTCTGATTCACCATAAACATGGTGACATGAGGTCAGGAATGGGAATTATTCCTTTTATTATTTCTTAAATACATTTCTATTATTCTTTCGTTATTTATGGAGTCTCGTACTGACATGTTCTACATCCTCAGCAGATTCTGGACAACATGACAGGTCCAGGTGAAGCCAAACCAGTTGGATCGCCCCTTGGTGGAGGTTAGAGTTTATTAAACAAGCAGGGTTTAATAATTCCCATCCCTAAGGTTAAACATTTCGAAACACAGTGAACCAAAAACTGCAAGATATTGTTTTTCATATTAGTCAAATCATATGAGATAATCAAGTGTCAATACAAAATATACTGAGTGATAGAAAATACTAATTGTATACTTTTTATTATTAATTTAGGTTTTTTATTTCTTTCATTAATTTCTATTTCTTTTCTTTTATACTGGGAAGATTCATATTTAGTAGTTTTAGTTAGACTACTCTATAAATGTAAGATTTTGTTGTAACAACCCAATTCTTGCAGTTCCAGTCCACATGAAACTAAATAAATGGACATAACAAATCAGCACAGAGATTATTTCGTGTTTGAATTAGACAAAGACGTGTGAATTTCATGCAGCTCATTGTTTGCAACATAAAAACTGTGTTATTGGGGTTGTAAAAGTCCAGTGCATAAGAAAATGTGAAATTACTTTAATTTCTATTACGAAAAAAGCAATAGAAATTATGATTTAAAACATGCATAAATGTCTGAGTTGGTATCACCTGCATTTACGCACAATAGAAAAACATGGTTGAGTCACAATGTGAACGTGCAGCATGCAGAGGACGTGACGAGAGAAGCAAAAGAACTAATACTGGGAACACATGCCCCAAATCATCATCAGAGGCAGTGATATCATTCTGCAGAATGGAGACAAATTTAAAAATGTCAAAATTTGAGAATCGCATTTAAATTAATGTGTTCACACTGCAGGAAGCTTGGGACTAAATCTGTGCAAATCAGATGTTAAAAGTAAACACGTCAAACTCGTTATTACCATCCTTGGTGCCATTCACAGTGTGTACACATGTGTGGGTTAACTAAAATATCAAAACTCATTAAAGCTCATATAAAGATACACAATTCAAAAGGTCAGGCCCACTGGAGGCCTGCACCCACGTCCCACCCTGGACTTGTTCTGAGACGGGACAGAGACGATGGAGATGGGAGGACAGAGGGTGGAAGAGCTGCGAGCAGCCAGTCAACAGCCAGCCGGGGG
>JAFBJT010045334.1:20594-64713 GCA_016785325.1 Chascanopsetta lugubris | reverse complement strand
GGGGGGGGGGGGGGGCGGACACACACATGGTGCTCTCAGTGTGATCTGATATACCGCCGGAACATTTCTGTGTCTTTGTTTTGGATTAAGCTTTGAAAAACTCCGGCCTTACAGGCATGTGTGACGGGCTGATGTGAAGTGTACTGGGACGGATTTAATCTATGAAAATGAAATGAAAACTGATCCTCGGTTCTGCAGCCACTGAAGATAATTGCTATCTTCTTTTCTTTTTTTTTTTTTACTTCTGTCTTCAGCAGACTTAAAGGCGCTCTTTAATCGCAGGGTAATGATATCATTTGCAAGACCAAATGCAAAGTAGCGTTTGGATTCAGGAATGAAAAACTGTCCAACAGTATCTGTTGGATTTCCATGAGCAGTAAATGTAGCATCTAACGTGTGGATAACTAGCTAATTGATCATGGATTGATTTGATCATTGGCTCATCAGTGAATCTCTTTGCTGGTCAAATAACAATAACTTGAAACTATTTTGATAATCAATGCGAGGGGTTAACCAAGACTGGCTTCTCCGGGACAATATCGATACTGATAATGCAATAGTGAGTGGACACCTGATATTTGAAATGTTTCTGTCAGAATTTGTAAAGTTGCATTAACTCCAACAAATCATGTATTAAGCCTTTATCAAATGTTTCATTCAACATTAGAAATGTCAACATCGAAATTGAACAAATAACATTGGCCCTCTGAGGTTTTTAACGAGTTATCCTGATTAGAATATATCCAGCACAGAGCAAATGCACTTTGTTTAATTATCTGTGATTATACTGAAAGAAAATGCCGATACAGATAATTACCTAAATGCATCAGCCATGATAATGAGCCAGGTTGAGAATCTATTGGCATTTAGTCAATGAATAGTTTCTATAATGTAGCAGATATGTTCAAATCTTAACCTGAGATGGCACATTTCACATAACTTACAACCATTTACACCAAATGCAGTGACAGTGAAGCGTTTTCACCAACTCCTGTCTGATACATTCAAAAAGATCTGCTGTTGGAATGAATTCCCACTGTATGGGATCAATAATACCTTATCTTATCTTATCACACCTTATCTCCTTACCATTTCCTTCCAAACATGGAGGGGAAACTATCATCAAACACAAGTTCCAGTGATCAAAACAAAACAAAAATCAAAAGCTGTTACATTTGTCCATTCTGGGCTACTGTAAACACAAGGCCAGGGAATAGTGTCACTGAGAGTTTGCACACTGGCCCTTTAGTTGGTATCATTAACTTGTAACAGACAATGACGTAGTTAATTGAGAAAATGATAAATTATTGTAGCAGGCCTGACTTAGCCATGGAGACTGTTGCCGCTCTTCCAGTATAGCTACCGTGGTCGTTAGCAGCTAATTCTACAACTTTGCTAAAGTAATGTGTTTATTTACAGATTCAGAGTTCTTACATCATTACCTTTGTAGTCGAACGTTGTTAGTACTCAGGTGACAGCTTGTTCTTGACGCCGTAATGTGTGGAACGAGGAGTATTTCACTTCCATAACCCGCCATCAGAGGTGAGGACAACACGCTGTTACTTAGCAGCCAAGAACCAGCTGAGTGGTGCTGAGGGACCGTCTGCTAAGTGCAACAACGCAAGAATAACGTGCAAAAAGGTGAGGGGAATTCATTTTACGCCATTTTACGAGGTGTTGACGTCAAAATCCGATATCAAACAAACAAACAACAATTTATTTTCTGCCTAATTGGTCGCCTTTGTCTGTGCATCAGGTTTGCTTGTGTTTGCAATTGTCTCTATCTTGATTAGAGCACCTTCTACAAAGTCTTCAGTCGCTGTGTAGCAAGATTTCAACTGCTTTGATGTAAAGATTTCAAACGAGTTTCACTCAGTGACTGACTTTTTCACTGATTATTGACTATGAGTGTGACATGCAATTTCACAAGATCAACATTTCAGACTCATCTCTGTCTCTCTCCCTCTCCCTCTCTCTTTTCAGAGACTCATTTAAACTAAATATACTGGTTTGAAACCCTAGGAGACCCCTAGTGGTTGTACTGATTTTAATGTTGCTCCAGAGATTGACAGTGGAAGTAATGAAATGATTTATATACTTGAGATACTGATTATAGATTTTTATGTTCCTTGGGTGCACGATAGAGGTTGTAATTGAACTTGTATAGCTAATAAAAACTCCCTACAAATATGTCAGTCTACTGTTTCAGTCTACTCGTGTGAACATCATAACACCTTTAATGATTGTGCTAATTCTGATGACGATCCAGTGTACAAGAGCTGGCTTGTTGCATTTTTTTTGCAGAATATCCTTTTGGATTTGCAACTTTGTAGACGGTCCCTTAGCACCGGTCTCACTAAAGGTGGTACGGCTGATCTCCTTTTCCACGTTAAAGCATTTAGAATGAGCCACGACTCTTGTTTGACACCGTTCCACCTTAAAATAATTGATCCGTAAATTCAGAATGAAGTATTGATCCGAAAAAGTCAGAATCTGAATATCTATCTAACTTTACCAAAGTCACGGCGTATAGTTTGCCCACATTTGTAACCAAGGAAACTATCATCTCCTCGCCCATTGGTTAGTTCAACAATCCCGTACTTCATCGGGAACGCCCTCGGCTCCGGTCGCAGCCAATCAGGAGTGCGTGTTGCTTCCCCACACTCCCGTTGACGTCATGCACCGCTCGTGTAGCAGCGTAGCGGTGGCTGGGACTGTGGTGCCGTGCCTGGTGGAAGCAGGGAGCAGCGGAGGGGTCGTCTTCTTCTTCTCCTCCTCCTCCTCCCTCTTCTTCTCCGCTATGGAGGCGAGTTTCGTTCCTCCACGCGCATGGAACTAAACAGCGGGACTTTACCGATGAAGTTTCCAATGTCCACCCGAGACGCAGTCCAGCCACCCCAGTCCTCCTAAAGGTAATTCTCGTCTCGTTCTCCGCTCCTTCTCGGCTCCTGAAGGAGTGTTTCTCCAACTCCCAAACTCGCGAATTCACTGTGAGAGAAAAGAAAAGTGTTCGCCTGTCTTACCCTACGAGCTTCTCCGGGCTTCTCTCCCAGCGGGGGCGAATCTAATGCTCGGCTAATCTCGTTCTTGTGACCGGTTCATCGCTCAACTACCTTGGAGGGGGAACCTTCACGCGCCGTCCTCACCTACAACCGTCGCAAACTACTACGCATTTGACGTAGTGAAACTACCTCCGTATTCACAACATTACACACGTTATCCCACCTTTCTTTACGTACACGTCCATGTCAAGTTGTTGAAGGGAAGAGCCAGGTGAGCCTCCTCCTGTGTGGGGGGTGGGGGGTGTCTCTGGAATGCGAGGTCGCCGGGATCTAGGCACCGTTCGCCCGCTAAGAGAACTTACCTTTACCCTCCTCACGTTTGACTCCGCTGCGCTCAAACTCTACGCCATATTTAATGACCTTAATCTGCATGAAGGCGTGTTTATTTGTCTTTCTAACGTGCCTGCCATTGCTATGCATTGTGCAAGACACCTTTTCGAGGACACAACACCTATTATTGTTATTTTTTCACCCCGAGGCCGTGAGAGAAAAGGTGACATGACTTGAGCTAATATATTTTACTGCTGCGTTTATTAACTGTGGTGATGAGGTCGCTAGTTGTCTCCAATGCTGCTGCTGCTGCTGCTATTCAGAATTGATAGCCTGAGAGGAGACATATGTCCTTCATCACTTTGAGGTTACAATGTTGAGTACAAGTCTTACAGTGCTTGTGTGCATGAACTGTGGACGTGATGGCAATGTAAGAAATGCAATTGTAAAGCAGAACAATGGGAGTTTATCCTTTTAACTTACACATGTCCTTCATCAGTTGGGTTTTGGAGGTGGTATTTCCAATGCACAGTGTCCAAGTCTTATAATCCACTGCTTGTCTGTATGGACTCTGAGCATGATTTAATAAAAGAAACGCAACCGGAGAGCAGATTTAAAGAGATGTTCTGTTGCACATATGATTCATTCCGATGGCCTTAAAGCTTCAGTGGATTGGAAACCATGATATGTAGAGGTGAAGCTGCAGTGCGTAACATCTAAGTCGCATGATCCAGTGAATAAATTGGTCTCCGTGTCCTCGTAGTCGTTTTAGTTTTACAGTTACAGTGTGTATGATTTAATGACCTCTAGTTGTGAAGTTGCATATTACCCTCTACCTCACCCTTCCTCGTCTAGAAGAACCAATGGCAGCCTCCAATTATCATGTAAGAGAGTGCTACGTTTGTACATTCTGGGCTACTGAAAATCTTTGTTTCCAGGCTTTCCAGAGGCATCACATGTATTTACTGTGCAGTGGTGTTAGTGCATGGTAATTGCACCACCAGTCCACTAGTTGAAGTCATCAGGACTTATCTGCCTGTGTCTTATCCAGTTGGAGCTCTTGCAGGAGGAAATACCAAAGCCTCAAACAAACCAATCACATTCATTGTGAGAGTCCTACTTTCTACGTAGGCGTTTGCACATACAGCTACACAGAGACTATGCAATAAGACTGAAATGCCAGCATAAATCAAGCTTTAAAACATGGTTGTGCAACATGGCAGCTCCATAGCAGAGGACCTGCTCCCAGTGTCATTATAAAGCGTTCTCATTCTAGGGTCATAAAAACATAAGTCTGTAAATTTAGATGATTACTATGTGCATTTAACTTACAGATGACCTTCGTCACTCCAGGCTTAGAAGTAGGTGCGATCTGCAACGCACTATATCCATTATAATGTAAGTCTTAAAATCTGTGCTGGTCTTTATGACCCGTGAATACATTTCCAGGGGGAGAAATGCATTTGCGAGGGAGAATGATGAAGTTTCCCTCTCGCTTTACGTATTGTGCATCCTGCATGTTTCACGTTTCAAGAGTGGCTACCACTGGTCTGTGGAAGCACAACAGGCTGACTACGCAATCATGAACTTATGGTGAAGCACCTAAAGGTCAAACCCCACCCTCCGTGCATGAAAAGATGCTGTTGCCATGCAGACATGGGAGTGCTTATCCACTTTCCTCCACAGTTGTGACCATATTGCAAGACATTTTTATTTCCTGCCAATTAACAGCGGAGAGTGCATATGGCAAATGAGATCATACATGAACTCTCTGTCACACTCGCTCTGTCCAACACACTCAAGAGGAATCTCTAGGTTACTCCCCTCGTGATTCACATCACTGCCCTAGACACACACACACACACACACACACACACACATTGCTACACAGCTGACAGCTATTGAGTTTGGTTTGCTGTGGAATTGAAGCAACAGCGTGATGTTGGCTTGAGGAGTCAAACTCGTCCTCTTGTTTACTTGTGTGTGTGTGTTTGCTGTGGTACTTTGGACTTGCAACTAAAGTAGCGAGACTGTTTGGCACAAGGACCCACGGCAGCTTTAGCAGGTTGGAACATGCAGCCAAGCGGTTGTCAGCTTCATTTGTCCTGCACCTTGCTGTTTGTCACTTTTGCCATGCAAGGCAGTGATGCATGTTTGTGAAACATTGGTATTGATTACAGAGGTGATGCAGTGGGTTTAAAAAAGTATTGTTTGCATTGAAATAACACTCGCCTGCGGCAGAGGGAAAAACGGCCGCCGCCATCTCTCCTGCTAAATACCCTTTGTGATCTGGTGTCATTGTTAGATCCCAGTCTTCACGGTGAGTTCCTTTTAATGGGAACTGACAAGAGTTGAATAGTTTTGCACCCTTTGGTGGGCCTTTCTTCCTCGTATTATTTCCCTTCTCTAAGTCTGGCCTAACATCAAGGCTGAAGCCCACAGCTCTATGTTGCATGTCAGATTTACTTTTTTATGCTACGATCAAGAAGTATCAACCCCCTGCCCCCTTTAAGAAAGGGATAGAATGTCCATTCCACTTCTTCGCTGCCTGGTTGTGGGGTTGTTGAGTTGTTGTCCTTCTTGGTGAAGTGCTCGAGTATGGCCTCTTCATTCAGCCAGTCAAGAGAAGGTCAGTATCTCTTGTGGACAGTTCAGTCAGTCAGGTGCTCTTAATAGTTGAGCTTTTACTGAGTGGTAGTGGTTTTCTGCGTTGTTACAAACCCTTCAAGTGTGTTTTTGCGATCTTGATGAACAACTGGTATCGTTCAGTCACTGAAGATCACATAGCTGAGTAAGAACAATATGAGGAATGCGCAACGTGCAGATAATTGGACCGAAAACATACTTCTCCAAAGTGACTGTCGCAGGAACATCTCATCTCTAGTGGCTGTATTGATTTGGGATCCTCTCGGGTATCTAAAATTGGATGTATTGAAGTTTATAGCAAACATAAATCCCCTCAATTGTTTTAAAGATTTTCTAACCCACCGGTTGTCGGATGAACCTTAGGAGACCTCTACTGGTTGTACTGTTCGCGGTGTTTGAAATATCAGTAGTATTACATTTTATATCTGATATAAATCCCATGAAATAAATTAAAAGATCACATTTCCAAACTCAGTGCTTTACTGTGGACACAAGTATGACCCTTGTAATTAAGTAAGTTTTTAATTTCTCAGAGCATTCATGTGACTGCAGGAGTTGAATGTATAGCTAGCGTGATAATATGTTGTGTGCTGCACCTCCGTTAGTGACGCAACAGTTACTTATCATTCAGCGAGAGCATGGAGCAATAAGTCCAGATGTATGGAAGCTTCCCTCCAGATGCTTGTAGCTCAGCTGCTGACAGCACACACATTGACAACTGAATATATTTGCGTGCTACGTCCTCCGCTCCCACACAGTGTGCTCTCTAAAGTTGGAGACATCATCAGCCTTGACAGATCTAATACTGTCTCAGAGTAAACAGTTTAATTTTCCCTGCAAGAATTGCTGATTTGTATTTAAATTCACTTTTATTTCATCTTTGTTTTAGTTCATCTGTCTTCTAAATAAGACAGGAACCTCTCAAGTAATCACACATTTTATGGTAATTTCCACAATGAGTAAAAAAAACACAATGTGAGGCTCATTTATTGTTTGTCAAACAAAAGCAGTCCTGATGCACTTAATACGTTTCTTAAAGTACAGTGCATTTGTATGTCTAACTAAAGAGCAACACACACCAATGCATTCAAGACTTGCTGTTTGCTCCTGAGATTTCTTCCTGCAATCATCCAAACTCCAATGCTAAAATCCATTGACTTTTGGCTTGCAGGTTGCTCTAGAAACAAGGAATTATATACACATAATGATTTGTGCCGGTCAAAAATCTCAAATAACATTGTTGTATCCCCAATGTGGACTGGCAACAATAGTTTGTATTTCTATTTATCCCACTGGAGTGGATGTTTTTTTCATAAAATCCTCACAGCATAGATTTTTTCCAGCCCACATTTGCATGTTGTGGTCTGAACTGAGCCTAACTCACTCTGCTGCCTCCACTGACAACAATCCATAAATTCTGCGGAGAATTTCCTTCGTGAACTTTGTCTGTCTGTGTCATCTCTCTGGAGACTTTCAACATAAAACATGGAGCACGGCAATTACAGAAACATTTCACAATATACTATGGCGATAGATAATAGATAATAAACATATTATGCAAGAAGGGTTCAGCTCTCAGCGAATGCAGGTGCGCGTTCGTATCATATGAAAAAATCAAAGAACAACACATCACGTATATGGATCATTGAGCCTTGCGGTAGCTTGTGTGAATAAGCCTTGACATGTGTGGCTGCAGGCCGACTGTTGATCTAACTGGATATGTAGATGAATTCCTGAAAGAGCCCCAGATTTCATGCTTTGGCTGGATCCTGGAGTGCTAAAGATAATACAGAACACAAAGCATGTCAGCGCTTTTAGAGATTAGGTGCACAATAGATTTTTGTCCAGTAAAATGGCCCTCCACGGACCCGACATGCTGAATCAGAGAGGCGGCCCCTCATGGGCGTCTGCAATGTGGACAGCAGAGGCATTTGAGGGACAGGACTTTTCCACTGTCCTTTTGCTCTGCACTATTTTGCATTGCTTCTTAAGTCGCTCTGTAAATTCAATGCTCAAACCTTTCTATCACTCTAACCACGTCTGGTAGCAGATTTCACCCAACACTATGCATAATACCTTGTTGAATACTTGAAAGTGCTGTTTGCGTTGTCACCCCGGCTAAAGCTCGCTCTCACTCTACTAATGGCCATAGAATGGCACAGATCATCCACGTGCGCTGCACATCATCATAAATCAACATCCCTGAAAACACAACTGCAACTTCCTGGTAGACAAACCATATTTTTTTCAGTTTCATTAATCACTGAAGCAATTAGTTTTGGTTCATCTCTCCGTCAATTGACTCATCTCCCACTTGAGTTACTGTGTCTGCACACGACCGAAACATGAACTCAACTGAGGTTTTTTTTTAAAGCTCAATCTGCTGGTTTGTTGGATCAGATGTCATCCCAACGTGGTATGCAACTGCACTGGGTGGCTGTATTTAGTCAGAAGGTGAAGGCGTCTCACCCAATGTCAGGTTACACGCTGGTAAACGCTTATGCTGCTGCTGCTGCTGCTGCTGCTGCTGCTGCTGCTGCTGCTGCTGTTTCTATTCTCATACCAAAAAACCTGAAAGTGAAACAATCTTTGGGGTTTGTTTGCCTCACCTGTTAAGATATAAGTCTGCAGAAGGAGCAGAACATTCACTTCTCAAATGTCAAGGCATTTAAAAAGTTGCAACAAAGTTAAATTACCTTTGGGGAAAACAGAAAGCTGTTGGCATTGAAAGTGAACAAATGCAGTTTCAGCATTTGGCATTTGAAGCAGTCTTTTAAATATCCTAAGCTTTGATGTTGTTTGAGGAGTTGTGAAGCATATTGTACGTGGGCTGTGGTACCAGACCTGAGACTATTTCTTAGTTCTGTATCACTGTGAGTAATTTAATGTTGTGATAAGATCAAAGTTTTACAGCCCGAGGCAGTGGTGTACAGATTAGTACAACTCCCAAATGCATTAGATCCCACCCTCAGAACTTTTCTTTTCTTTTTGTCTTAGAGCTTTGGGAGGAGCTCCACTTCATTTTTTTCCCTGCAAGGTTCTAAGTGTTGATACTTGGCTGTAAACTTTAGCTGGTACGCGTCAGGCCCGTAAACCTATCCAACTTCTTGAAGAGGTTGTTATCTTTGTCTCAGGAGGAAATATATTTTTTCTGGCTTCTGAAGCGCACTCTCCCTCCTGCATGCATCAGTAATCCTGAACAATGCCACTTCCCTTTGATTTTTTGGGAAGGACACTCAATCCCAGGTGTGCACGCATCATTCAAGGTTTCCTGGTGTTGCCGAAATAAATCCAGAAATAACAAAAGAAATGTTACTTCGCAGTTTGGTTTTAGAAAATAGCAGTTCGATATCTAATACATAAAATTGCAGAAGTAACTCTGGATATCATGAACACGATGGTAACTCACTAGTATATCAATTCTAAAATCCCTCAAATAAAACTATATGGACCTCCGCAGAGTCGTACCCCCCCATCTGTATGAATCATTATAGAGTACTACAGCCAAGGGGGACTGATCGTTAAGACTTGTGAGATGTGATTTTCTTAATTAAATCCCCCTTTGATAGATTATCCATATGGTGCCATAGCACAGAAACCCTACAATCCCCTGAGTATGCATTCACATTGCAGACAGCGATATTCCCGTCAGCCCCTGGAATTTCTGATGAACTGCACCAATAAATTTAAAGCAGCTTGGCAAATACTGCACATATAACATATATTCAGCTGAACAAAATTATTGTTTCAAACAGGCCAGCTGGTGATAGTTTGCAGACCTGACCAAGTACTTTTTACTTTAAGTAACTAAATCCTTTCTGTGTCTCTGCACCACAGTTCAGTGCATTTCTCTGTCCTGAGTCTAACTGCACAAGAACTGATCTTACACAGTGCACTTATTGAATTCTAGTCTTACTTCCCAATGCTTATTCAGAGTTGCCATGCATATTTGATTCCTGGATTCCTTCTTGTTCTTTTATTGTAAAATTATTTTAAAGCCATTTTATATTGGAAATCATACACTTATGGCTATTTTTTTCTTTTCATTCCATTAGTTTAACTTAATGTAACTCAAGCACTCTGTTGAATGGAGTGGTCACTGAAATATGTGACTGTCTCCTCTAAATGTGCATGATTATTAAAAATTGAATAGTTAACAAGGATTTGACTTGTTGATTCACTTCTACCATGCATGTAGAAAGCAGAATAAGATGTCAGTGGTACCCCATTTATTTCTCTAACAAAAAAAAACAACCCTTATTCACCATCTCACTAATTATTGTTTTGGATCAACGTGTGCCACTCTGTGCACCTGAAAACTGCAACGCATTAGAGCAGACGCTTGGTATGAAAATTGCTTCAAAGTCAAGTTTGGTGCCAGGGGCCTTTAATAGAATAATCATAATAATAATGTGTTATGCCTCAATGTTAAACTGGTAAAAAATGGTTCACCCTACCAATAAAAACTGTCATTGACAGTAAGTTATATCTGTAAACATTCCACAGTTATTCTGTCCTATACTTATAGCAGTATTCCAAAATAATCAATCTGACTGTTGGCTTCATTATTTCCAAAGAAAATCCATTGTGCTGTTGAGAGATCCCTTCTCAAAAGCAGGACGGTTCATTAAAGAATAAATGTTGTGCATTTTCCACTTTCAAAAGAAGTCATTGAGTAATTACCGACGCCCTTATCGCTCTTCTCCTGGCTAAGAATTTGGACAGTGACTAATTTATACTCTATCATGACCTCTTATTATCCCGAATTGATTCATTCAGGACTTTCCTTCATGCAAGTCGAAATGTTTCTGTCTCAATGCTTTTCAGTGCAGTTATCAGTCACAGTGCTTAAACTTAAATGGACATTTTTTCATTGCCCCCCCATCTGTCCCCCCTGAAGCACGGAGCACCAAGTTGGCAGTGCCAATGCAAATCAGTCATCAGGAATTACATGTGCCGGCCTCTGCATATCCTTCTATTCTTTAAGCTGCTTTAGTAATACTTCACAGGTACAAGAGATTCTCTCTCTGTTAAGTTTTACTTCACCAAAGTTGAAGAGTCATCGTAAACGCTCAAACGAATTCCATCTCTCGAGTTCAATCTTTTATTCCCCGTACTTTCGATTAGTTTGTTCAATACTGTGAGAAACTATTGAAGCAAAGATCGAGAAGACCAGAGTGTGCAGCTGCAGAGCCTGGATCTTGTTAATCATTATGAAAAGAAGAGCGGCTTTGTGTCTGTATAAACTGATTATGTTTACATCCTGGGGCTGAAAAGCCATTATCATCTCCAGACAGTGGTACTCGTCACTGTCAGAGATTAATGTCCATCCATTTCCATTGATTCTTAATTGAAGTGGACATATAAACCTCGGGGGATTAAAAATGGATTGTTGTGTTTGGTTATTTAAAGTAATCTCGCTTCACCAACAGTTTTGCAGTATGAAGGACATGATAGGGTTTGGAATGGCTGACGTGCAAAGGTTTTAGGTGAGGTTTGGTAATATAATCCCAGTCTTTCCCATCCCCATTCTACTTGCTGTAGTCTCCTTGAGAAAGATACTAAACCCAAATGGCAACATATGAAAAGTGCATCATAACCCGTCTATACTTTTAACGTGACTTGTGTGACAGAAAAATGTTACGAATACACTGACGATTGACCATTTCATCGTGTGCAGGTTCGGGTCAGTGGAAGAGTCCCTCTGGTGTTTTGCTGTCTTTTACATTTGATCTCCAAGCACCTTGGCAGAGGACGGATAGAGAGGACAGACATGTTTATTACAAGCCCACCAACAAGTCTTATGAATCCCCCCAACACAGACACATGACAGCCTCTAATGTCTCAATGCCACAGCAAAAAATCCAAATGCCCTCATGCACAAAATCTGGAGATAGTAACAAAGACAATAGCAGCACTTATTTTGATGCCCCCCCGACAAGAATGGAAGGATAACCCGTGATCCATATTGGCTTTTACCAAAGTAATTCTCCTTCTGCCGCTGCGAGACTGGTATATAAGGATAGATGCAAAAGAAAATGAATAGCTACACCCAAGGCCATTTTAGGCATCTGTGTCATTATTACATCTTTGGTACGCACATAGCTTACGCACGATTTTGGGCTTTCTTCATTGGCCGTAGGTGTGTGTGTGTGTGTGTTTGTCGCTCCATAATTACAACACCAAGACACTTGTGACATGGTAAAGAAAAGGTGCTGCCTCGAGTTTCAGTCCTTCTTGAGCTTTTTCCAGCCTCCACTCTATTTGTTCCATCTCTTTGTTCCTCAGAACAATTGCAAGTAAATGTGTTACAGATGTACAAACTTGCACACTTCCTGGTCTCTCCTCGACTTGGTCCATTGCTTTTCTACCTTATTTAAAAAATACTTGGAAGACATAGGCAGTAGATTTGAGAAACTGTTAACTTTAGCTCTTGTGTTCTGCATCACGTGCATTTACGGGGCGGCCTCTACGCATAGTGTAATTTATTTATTGGACTTAATAAATGGTTATGATAAAATGATGTTAATAATTTTGACATTTAAAATGGTCACAGCGATATGTTTTAAGTGTATGAATGAGGTTAAATATAGAAGCTAATAGTCCTTCACCTCCCACTTTGTCATTGCAAACCTGCAACATTGTCATTTTTATCAAGGCAAACTCTTGGTCCTATATTACCCTAAGATAAGTGTTCTGTTTTTTCCTCTGCTGCTGTGAGTTTTAATGAAACGTGTGGAGCGAGCTGCGTTAGTCACCTCAGGGACACTTTTATATTGTGGGAACCAGGAGACTTCTAATGGCGGGACACTCGATATGCTAATCTTCCTTTCCAGTTTTTATCATCCAGCTTCTCCCAGAATCCAGCATGACATAAAATTTAAACACTATCTTTTGATAACCAATGACACGCTCTGTGGTAAGGAAATGAGTGACACGGCAAATGGGGTGGTGATAAAACCTGCTGAAGGGGTTAAATAAATTTTTTAACTGAATGATTGAATTAGGTCAGAAAATAACCTCCTAAGCCATGATCCAATTATTTTATTCAGCGCTAACGATTAGTTTAGTGCATGAAATCTGCCTCTACTTGAATGGGTTTTTGTATTGACTTGCATTCACAGTATTATGGTATAGTTCCTCCTGGGAACTGTATTTTGTCGTTTACATTGTAACTGTATGCAGAAAAGCATCTGGCTGCTAAATGTATGCGTCCAACAATATGCGTCTGGATAAATAATGTCTGTCTCTCAAAAACCCTGATTCCATTTTAAGGGATTTCCATCCAATCAGAATCATTTATGTCCAGTTGTGTAACAACACACTGGCCGTGATGACATGATGGAAACAGCTGATGCGCCTCTCTGCTCCCCATTAGCTGCTGTATTGTCGTGAGGAAATGATTGAAAGGGTGAATGATCACTATTGGAAGTTGATCTTGGAAAAGTTGGGTCTTGTTTGTGTGCGATGGCACAGTGCAAACACGGATTATTCGGTCTGCTGTCGTCTTCCCCGTGTCCTCTTTTAGTCAACATACCGGGCGAGATAAAGTGCAGCTTAGAGAGTTTGGATGTGGTGTGGGGCATTGGTGTGTGGCAGTTTGTGTGTACTCTGTTCAATGAGTCCGCTTTTTGCCATTGCGGCGAGGCCAGCCCTGCCTTGTGGATACACACTGTCAGATTGGCGGCAGGTTATTGCAACATTTGTCAGGGAGAGGTTGAAGGTGTGAGGCAGGCATAGTATAGCTGTACCAGCTTCCAAATGATTTGTGCTAATGTCCACTTGGTTGAGAAGGTTGAATGCGGTTGGCGTCAAACTGTTGTCTCCTCTCCATACGTCTCATTTGACAAAATCCCCTGTCAAGCGTAGGACAGGTATGTCTATGTTTAAAGGACATGGATCGTTCTCTGCTTATTGGGGGTAATGATTGATAGAGTCAGTGATTCTGTGTGTGTGTGTGTGTGTGTGTGTGTGTGTGTGTGTGTGTGTGCGCATGTGAGACTCTTTTTGCTTGGGAATAGAGACATTCCTTTGCCGTTGGGTGTGTCAATATGAGCAAAGCATTTTCAGCTGTTCAGAGAACCAGACAGTCAAACATTGAGGAATCTAATAATAGCTTTTTTGTGTTTCACCGCTGGCTGTCCGTCATTTGGAATGTTTTTAGACATCCATCCTTGAAGGATTTTCAACACGTGGCACCTACTGAGAGATCACAGTGTGTTGCTACTCACAAAGGAGATGTAAGCTGGGGTAAAAGTTTCTTTGTGACACGCTGCGTAAAGGGGACAATTTGTATGTTAGTCTTGCCCATGTACCACTTCATAAAAACTTGTGATGGCCTTTGTCAGCGCGTTGCAAACATGTGCTTAACCTAAACCAGTGTAGCAGAAGTTTCAGGATTCCATTTTATGCTATAAATCATGTTTTATTTCGCTGTTGCTGCAATTTATGTGCGGGGCTCAAATGTGTTCTGTTCGAATGAAGTATGGTCTTTTTACTCTGAGACTCAATGCCACTACAAAGAAGTAACTAGGTGCTTGGCCCTCTGGGGACATTGAAGCTCCTGAGCAATTAGTCATGGGACTGTGTGTCTCCTTACAGCGCGTTCACATGCTACATAATGCTGCTAGTTCTCTTGATACGTTACGAGCAATCATGTGCCACTGGGGACCGAGTGCCAGACTTTATTGATCAGTCCCGCATGCTCAGGTTGAAGTTGTTTACCCTTCTTAGGTTGCTACCACAAATCCTGTAGTGCATGGACGTTCTTGTGAAAATTGCTGTAAAGCGAGAGTTCCGAAAACTGAAATCAATATTTCATATAACCTTCATTACCTACAACATCACCAGCTCCTCACTGGATTACAAGGTCCTTAGCAGGTTGGTTGCGCCATGCATAGGAAAGCATAGGATAACTCACCACTGACCTGGTTTTGACAAGCCACATCAGGTCTTACCTTAATAAACCTATCTTTGGAAACTAACACACTTGAAAAGGCCTGTCAAATGACCATTCAAGTACGGACAACTGCTGAGTTGCAACAAATACCTCTGATGAGGAAATGCGACTATGGTGATACTGAAATTATATGGTGCAAAGTCAATGTTGCTCACTTTTTTCATGTACTTTTAAAAATCAAATTGATTGATTTTGGTGAAATAAAACACTGTCTGATAATTGTCAAAATGCTGGACATGTGCTTAGTTATTTTTGACAAGGCCAATAATAACTAATCTAATAAACTCAAATAACTTTTTTTCTGTCCCAAATCCAGAGGCTGTGATCAGAGAAGGAGTCTGTTGTAGGTCTAAGTTGATTAGCTCTCAGCTCAGTTTATTCCTCCGAACTCCTTGGCACTCTGCTCGTCTTCATTTGTCTGTGTTGAATAACTATGTCCCGGTGTCCCTCCCTGAAGACACAACTTTCTCCCACTATCTGTCAGACAGTAGCTCTTTTGACTTACAGGAACGCTGCATTCAGATGATGGCGCTTTATCTCATCTTAGAGTACAAGTCGTAAATTAAAGCACATGTCAGTCATCGCATTTCTGTGCTTTTAAGTCTCTGGTTTTCCTTTTGGTTTCTGAAGTATTGCTAAAGAGGTCACGTAAGGCTAAAAGAGATTCAGATAAAACTGTTTAACAGAGCGAGGGGTTTTTGATGGAAATTCTTAAGCATTGGGTGTTTCTAATTGGATTTCAGAGTGCTTTGCAAAAGCACATAGAATTACTGCCAACACACACACACACACACACACACACACACACACATATATATATATATATATATATATATTCCCAATAGTTACTTCCTTGAACAGAAACTGGAATCATTGGTTAAATGATGTTATTTGAATGTTTGTAAATTCAAATGCTTGAATGCAGTCAGGAAAATTGCTCACCAGGCTTCATGATGTGACTTTCTTATGGTACATGGGGCAACTTTCTTTGTTTAAAATCCCATGTCCATGCTGGTGCATGAACGGACTGTTACAAGGCCATTTATCTTTCAGGGGTTGCCCATATCAGCCTTTGGTCAGCTACTATTTGAAGTGAACTTCCAGGAAATCTATCAGTTTGACATGTATGATGTGTGCAGTCAACTGAGTCTATGGAGTGCCGGTGGCATCTGGTTCTGGCTCTGGTTTAGCAGTAATGATGTGTATATGCCCAGAAATCGAGTCCACCAGTTAACAACTGGCTCTTTCTTGTATGTGTTGGAGCCAAGTCGGAGGTAGCAACACTCACTAGCCTGGGTTAGAGTTTGCTAGTCTGTACTAGGTTAGGGCTAACTGGTTACTGGCTGGCTATACTGTTGTGATTATTATCTTTTTGTCATCATCAACAGTTTGTCTCGATTTCTCTCACTTAACTGGACTCCAGCGTGTTTGTATATGTAGCATGTATAATGACTGTGGTCCCAAGGGGATGATGACATAAGGCTAGTAAATCTAGTAAAAGCAATACAGGTAGGCAGTGGTATGAACCCAAGATTGTAAAACTGTCTCAGCGTTTCTTCCATTTCTTCTCTGTCATTCAGGATTTTACACCTGAACAGAGACTCTGAACACTGGTGCGGAGTTGCTTCCACTTTCTTTTCCTCCCTTGAACGGTGAGCTACATTTACTTTGAGAGATGGAGAGTCATGGAGAGCAGGGTTATGTAAGAAGCTCCAAGGAGTGGCTGGAGTTTGAGGTCAGTAGACCAGACCATGTGATCTGAAAAGTCAGGGTGGGGTCAAACTAAGACTTTTCTCGGCAGACTCGGATTATGATACTTTGCAGCAGAGATTTACCCTCGACCAGAAATAGTATCTTGTAAAAGACATGTTTAATAATCCTTTGTAGACTTTAGGGAAATGTATTACAGATGTATGAAAACACTGGGATGAGATTTAGGAGAGAGTTTTGTCCTCTGCTCGGTAAAGTCAAATAACCATGCTGGTAATAATTAGACACTGGTTTGAGACTGTTGAGTTCAGACCAGTATGAGGTCATCTTTACCCTTTCAGAACTAGGCATGTATAGTGAGGCGTCAACGTAATGACAGTGTTGAGAGATGAACTCGCCTCCTTTGCTTCTCACCTACTTTTTAGCCTTGTGCGTGATCCAAAAACCCAAAACTTTTTGAAGTGCCTCTGAGTTCAGCAAGGCCGTCTTCCTCACAGCATTGAGGAGGGAAAACATAAAAAGAAATGTTGAAGAACCAGTCAGCCATGTGCTTATAGGACGGCGGTAGGTTGGCTGCTGCATCGCTGTCTTCACTTTTATCTCCACTGAGAGAGAACCAGAATGAAATCATTTTGGGCCAGATATGTCTCAAGGGAATTCAGAGGTAGGCTCTGAATCACATTGTTTCTTTCTGTCTTTTCGTGGTGGTGGCTTCCACCGGGTTTGCTTTCATATTTGTATGTCGTTTTTTTGCGGGGTTCCATTTCCTACTGTCTGCTTTGCGTGCATTATCCTACAGGTATGTTTATGTTGCTAGTAGTTATTCATTCATGCTGATTATATACACAGATTTTCAATGTAATTTTGAAAACGGTCTGTTTTGTACCAAATGAACTCATGCAGGATCACAGAGAGGTCCATTTAAACTTAATCTTGGGCGGTGTATAAAACAATTACAACAGCAGCGCCGGCCGTACTTGGCCATTATAGACTCTTTTTTTAGTTTGACAGTCCTCACAGAGAAAGCAAATTTTCCAACCCAACCGGGTTGGCAGCTTCTAGCTGTTGAAAATATGTGCTCAGCCAGTCCTGCCCATGTTGCTCTCCTCTGTGCTTGTCGGGGAGGAGGAGTTCTCTCAAACTCAAACAGCTTTCCCCATTTCCCGTCACTGCGATTTCTGAGAATAAAAGTGCCATGTTTGATTCAAACACTGTGGTGGAGGCGGGAGGAAGGGAGGGAATCGGGGGCGGGTTGTTGCAGCGCTATGAATGAGCAGGAAAGGAATTTGGCAACAGGAGCCATGAAATATCCAATGTGGACTAACACACTTGCTTGTAGTAAAAGCTTATCTGTCATGTGACACGGGGACTGGCACATGGCTCGGTTCAGCTCAGACACCTTGAAATGCTCACGCTGCCTTGATGACAGACTCCCAGAATACCTCAGGGTCACATTTTGTGCAAATGGCTGGGAGGGAGGGAGAGACCTCCCACTTCTGCTACTCACTCAAACGCAGGGCTTCATCTGTGGCCAAACACCTTTATGATTCAACTGTAAACAACCGAACCAACTCACATAAACTGACATCGCTTAAGAATTCCTCCCTCGTGCGTGGCAGGGACGGCATTTCCATAACAATATATGACCCTTTTAACCCTCTAAAATGATGTCTTTCTGGGCTAAATTGGCTCTGTCAGTAAAGCTACTGTATATCAGGTTATCCAGGCACCCTCAGGCTGCCATATTGCATGAGGAATAGTATAATAGACATTTTAAGGGAAGCAGTGATAAGATATAGCAGAAGGGATATTTTAAGAAATTATCATATGGCTATTTCATGCCGCTTTCAGGAGCAATATTCCATCACACCTTCACACGTGAGGAGGTTTTCATTAAACCTGCATCATTTGGGCTCCAGTCGGTGAAATGGAAATTTAAATTTACAGCTACTCCTACATGAGCAGTGTTTGATCATTCAGCCAATCGCACAACACATCCTTCAAAATATAGTGAAGTAGGAACCAGTCTTTGTATGGGTATCTTGGAGATGACATCAGCCGTGACTCTCTAAAGCAGTAAATGTCATAATAAAATCCCTGTTTCCCTTAAGTCACATTGCTGCTGTTATTTGGACCCCTCGCTCTTGTCTGCAGCTGGATCATTGAGCAGGATGAGCATTGCTGCCACATCAGCCGCCTCACCGCTGTTGACAGACTGTACGAGTTTGAATGGGATTCATAACATTTGCTAGGAAAAGAAAAGAAAAAGAAATCCATGAATATTTATTTATAGACTTCATCTATCACCTTTTTATTGTCTGGATTTGAATTTCCATTTCTTTTTTTTATGCGTCTGCATTACACGCACAAATCATTATTTAACTCATATGTTGTCTCAAGGCCATATGGCTTTTATTTGCACTGTCACAGATATGAAACATTGACAGTATTTTTTTCCCTCTCTGGGCCATATGGCCAGTGTGGGTGTGTTTGTGTATCGCCGGTGGTGGCGTGTGACCATTGATATCCACTACTCTGCGGCACCCGTCAGGGAAGGGGTTGACTAAGTGTGTATTTCTCTGTGCGTTTGCAAACACACGCACGCACGTCTGCGTGTGCACAAGATTGTGGGGCTTTGTTTGTGCCTGTGATAATCAGAATATTGTGTGTTCAATTTGTCTGTTTGCCTGTGTGTGTGTGTGTGTCGTCGTAGGAGGGATGCCAGGTCCTGAGCAGAGCCCGGGGATGGAGGAGGGGCTTCTGCTGACTGTCCACGACAGCTCAACTGGCCGTAACATGGAGGCTGACAACACCGCCAACAACATCCTGGCCTCTGTCAAAGAACAGGTAGGGTGTTTCCTTCATGCCTGCTGTGTTGGCCACCACATGATTGATGGTGCATCTCTCATAGTATGACCCCTTTTTAGCTTTTTATGAACCACTCATGTACCGTGACATTTCTAGGACCCCTAAAATTGCTTGCTGGTGGTCTAATAAGTATGATAAATGTGTGCGCATTTGTGTCACCCACCCCTGCTCTCATAGTAGTCATATATCACAGTGTACCTCTGTGGCACGGAGCGTTCACAGCGTCTGGGGCGGGCTTACAGGGTGGGCCGATGGGTCTCGCACCCGGAATGCCTTCAGCAAAGACCTGAATAATCACTCGCATCACGTGATAAACACTAAAGTTCCAATACCATGTGTGTGGCTGGGGTTTGGTGGAGTCAGCTATTTCTCAGCCCTTGTCACTGGGGTATCAGATGGGAATGTTTCCAGTGACGGTAAACACACAACAGCCACATCAAAGCTGTAGAATATCTGACTTAATATAGTCACAGTAGTCGAATCACAGGAGTGTCTGTGGCCCAGGAGGTCGCGCAGGTCATCCACTAATTAGAGGGTCAGTGGCCTGAACCCCAGCTCCTGCAATCTGCAAATGTTGTTGAGCAGGAATGGAGGCCTCGAATTTTCCCCCATGTATGAATCTGATCGGTGTGTGATACAGTGAGTGTGTGAAAGCGTGAATGTGACTTGTACTGCGAAGCCCTGAGCGCTGAGTAGTTGCTTGAACCTGGAAGTTCTCATCACAGTGGTTCCCTCAACATAAAGTCAGGGGGGTGTTTTGCACTAGTGTTTGAAATCCTGCTGAAATGAGCTCTGTAGCAAACACAGGCCTGGGTCTAGTGGTGTTATGAGTTATCGCGTCTATCGTCTCACTGAGCCACATTTGACATGTGATACAATGCATGTAAAGCAAGTCACGTGTGGCTTATGTTCTGATCACAAAAGGGATGTAGGCTCGTGGTAACTGTTGACTGAAAAGCCACTCTGCCCCTCAAAACTGTCTCCGAAAACCAAAGACTGCACCAGATGCTACATCATCAATGGGAATGATGATACTGAGGTAGTACCCCCCCCACAAACCTCAATAAGCACCACAGGATGGGCGAGCCTCACAGGGGCACCCTCATTCACAACAATGCCCACTTCGCTCATTCATTACATCAGCTGCTTGTAATTGTAGCTTCATTTCGCCTCTGTGAGTTTTTAATTACGCTTATCGTTGATTGAATGTATTATATCATGTGCTCACCGCCCCGAGCACTGCATTAACTGATATATGCCCGCTCCCAATAATGATGATAATGCGCGAATGTTTTCATGAAGTCATATTAGATTTGTGAGTCCCCTGGCTGAACCCTAACCCTGGCACAGAGTTGGATACGGAAAGGTGACATTTCTCCGTGTGTGTGCTCCGATCCAAGAGAATTATCTTGTTGATAGCAGAAGTGTGGTCCGAGTGGGTTGTGTTTACTTTTTGCCCTGTGCAAACATTTACGTGGAATAATCCAGAACAGGAGCCGTCGGTTGTTTATTGCCTGCAGTCTTGGCCTGGCTTGCATCAGTGGATGGCCAGGAAGATCGCCTCCTGCGGGGACTGTGGAGCATGTGGAGGGACAAGCCCTCTGACTCACCCCATCATTCCTCGTCGCTGTGAATCATACACACTTGCTTTCAGTGCGCGCACACGCGTACACACACTTTCCTCCCCTCCCTGGCTTTGTTCCAGCCCACCATATTCTCTGAGATCCAGCACAGTGCAAACTAGGCAAAAGAGATTTCACTCATCATAAATGATGCAAATGTCTCACTGTGTTATTTCCCGCGGTTCTGTCTTCTCTGAATGGCGATAAAGGCAGGCTACTGATTGAAGTGCGTTAAATGCACTCAAACATTAATCCCATCAAGGCGAGTGTTTTGTTGACGTGAGTGAAGTGAGGAAGTGAGGAAGGAAGGAGGGAGCACCTGTCGATGTCACTTCCTTCCCCGGAGTTATTCCTCGGCGGTTCGTCCGGTCGGAGCTGATATCCGAGCAGGAAGAGCGAGTGAGCGCGCAGCCCGAGCTGCAGCTTTTGAGCCAGGCTCGCCACAGATGTGCCTCAGAGGGGATTCCTGCTCAACAGTCAAGACTGTAAAAAGACCGTTCTCCTCAGTATTGAACAGAGTTGCTAAAGTAGACAGAGGGTGCGTCAGAGTGAAAATTAGAGGAAGCTAAACACTGCGCTGTAGTGTGAGTCTGTGTGTGTGTGTGCGATTTTTTCCCCCCGTGTGCGTTCGCGTGAGGTTTTCCTGTGATTGTTGAGAGGCAGAGCTTCCAGGGAACCCTCCGCTCTAGCAAACATGCAAGTCTGTTGTGCCGTGGCCACAGTTAGGTCTGGGGCTTTGGATGACTGGGTGTTTTGGTAAGTGTTTACACCGTGACTCTTATTGTCTTTTATTCTTTTGATATTTCCTACCTCTCCCTTTGCTCGATTCGCTCCCTTTAGTCTCTTGTCATTCTGTCCTTCCATGTCTCTCTGTCCAAACTGCTCTCGCTGTCACTGCTGTAGTTACAGCTGCATTGGCTTTGCCCTGATGCCCAAAGAAGGAAAGATTCCCCTACATATTATGATAACATGCTCTCTGTCTTCATTCGCTTGAACTTGTGTCCCTGTTTCCTTCTTGTGTTTCCCCGTCTTCTTCAGCAGTAGCTCGAGGGCTCCGTTCTGTTGGGCTTTAGCACAGTCCAATCTTTGTTCTGTATGTCCTCAGATCCATCACGTGAAATGACTCATCCCTGGTGGTTCATCACAGACTGTAAATGTCAGTGTTTTTCTTTCTGCACGTTTCTACTCGCTTGAAAGACCACAAAGTATTATTTTAACCTGGCATCATCTCAAAAGCTCAGAAAACTGTAAAATTCCCAATAAAATTACAAGTATACCCTCTTCCATACCTGTCCTCTCATCAAAGTCTAACTCAAGGGGATGCACCAAGGATTGTCTAAGACCTAGATGTCTATCTGTTTCATTTGAAGCAGTAGGGGGCTGTTGTGTGGGCACCCATGTGTGCATTGTGTGTCATTTTAAAATCTACGTATATGAACGTTGAGCAGAACGAACCCCAGACCTTTGAGGTGAGAGGCTAGTTGATTTTAATGCAATCTGACACGGGTGGCAGCTACTTCAGCTTGATGGCTTCATTAGACATCAACTACTGTTTCACTTGTGACACCACAGCTGTATTTCACTACACACAAGCGTGACAGCTTATTTTCTCAACTAATCCTTCACAGTTCAAATGTCTCCTCTGCACAGAATCATGTTTACCCCCCGTTTACATTGACCGGAGAATGGCCGATGAGGAATCATATCATAAATCCTAGATTTCTTCAGCTTTACACAAATGAACAGTGGATCAATTTTCTATTATGTAGAATGTTATGAGGTGACTTTGAAAGTAATCTGATTGAACAGAGTGAAAAATACAACAAATTCAGCATTACCGCTGATCATTACTCAGTGACCCCGTTCCTGAATGACAGTGCCACCGTCGCACAAGACACAGGGGGGCATGGTATTGTTTGAAAATGATGTGTAAGACATGAATAATTCAAGCTGTGATGTCAGAATTTTTGATGATTCTAAATTGCCATGACATGATTTATAGAGAAGGCAGAATGCTCGTCAATGACTGACGACCAAGGTGACAGTACTTAATTAGAATATGATCCCTTTTGATTTGGACACACGTCTTTGGGCCCATTATTAAAATAGAATAACAGAGGAATATTCTGTTGTCCATATGACAATGTTTCCAGTGTGTTGTTTAAGTGAGTTTAATCATTTACACTTATTTTGTTAAGTGTGAGTAACTATTTAGGGGGGGAACTGTAATGTTGGTAAACAAAGTGAGATAGGTGCTAATGAAGCAGTGTGTTGCTTATCACCACAGAGGAGGTGATGTTTTTGTTGTCGTTTGTCTGACTGTTGGCAGGTTTTATGCGAAATCAATTACTCTGATTTCCTTTGTCAAAGGTTCCATTAGGACAATCCTATTCACATCTAGCTAAGCTGTATTTGTATGAACAAGTAGAAGTTGATGCAGGTCCAGATAGTGATCTAGATTTTACACTTGCTTGCAACATGCACCAGCGCCACGAGATGCCACTACATCATACATACTGTACATTTAAACTTGATGAAATATGTACATTTTGTCTTTGTTAAATATGAAGTCGAGTTCAGATACCATTTTTAACCTATGCCTGCACAATACATGTATATGTATCATGGGGATAAAGTGGCTGTGATTGAAGTTCTAGATTGAATTACCGTGGAATGGAAACTTCAACTAGAACTTGAAATAAATGATTAGCATTTGTCTTGGTTGAATAAAACCATTTCAATCACTGTCATGGTGTTCTTTTAAAACCATTTAGTATTTTAAAATGTGTGGACCCTATCAACACTTTATAGCATAACCCTCTCGGCCGTAGACAAAGAACTCCATAAGCTACATATTAATGCCTCCTGACATTTTTGATTCAAGTCTTTTTTTCCTCTGCCATGTTTCTTCATATTGAATGTGCTTCATAAGTAACGCAGATGGGTGTTCAGTGTAGCGCTCATCGCTACTGAAGAGTGTTGATGGCTGCATTCAATCAAGGGCTTTCGACCGCCCGATCATTAGCAGTCTACAGCTATTTAATGAATTGAATGGTAGATTGCATTTTTGCATGGCCATGTGTTTTCACATGCACATGAGACGTATCATTTCATTGCCTGCTAATAAAACCTCTCCAGTGTGTATTTATCACAACGAATCACGTGCTAAGTCAAATGTTCTTGAATCATTTTCTTTGCTATTGATTGAAATACTTCTTCTGCCGGAGCAGAAGAATTCGCATCTGTTGAGATGAATGAAGGTCAGCGATGTTGACAGATATGAGTTGTAGTGTACAGGTACTTGAGAATTTATCTCCTGTCTCTCATGTTGATTATGTACACGGTAATTAGCTCGAACAAAAAGGAACGTTACCAGAATAGTTCTCTTGCCGTCGTGATCTTTGAAAATGATTCTTATTTTTCTCTTTAGTTGCGGCAATTTATCTCAGTGACAGATTGTAAATAGTTGTAGAGTAAATCCACTCCACGGTTGTAAAGTTTTTAAATGTCTGGACTACAGCTTTACTCGACAATCAGACCTGTGTGTGTATTTCTGTTTCTTTGCTTCAGCGTTTGAGAGGTAGATGCCTTAGATGAGTTTGCTGCACAAATAGCTCTGGACTTAAACAGAAGGTTTAGTCCGTTTAATTCTCTACCATTTTCTGTTTGGTTTTACCCCACAGACTAAAAAGTAATTATGTAGTCACATAAATTCTAGTGATCTGCAGCTGTGAGCAGATGATGTCATACTGGATATTCTCCTGCACTGGGGAATGCTGTGTTTTGGTGCGCTCCTGCCCCCCCTCTATTACAAGGCTTTGCCCTCAGAGTAATGCTGTCATTAACTGTGCCTGAACATGCCTGCATCCACCACATGACTGGCGAAAAGGGGCTCTTAGCCCTGCTGCACTGCAGTGTCACAGCACGTCCCAAAACAACACCACAGTGGAATTTTCCCACTTTGCTGGGAGTCCATTACACACAGAGGAGTTGGCGTGCTGACCGCCTCTCTCCCTGGCGAAGAAGAATTCATGCTCCGTGACCTTGTTTTATTCAGAATCCGGCCCAGATACACATGCAGGCTCGGAGTGACCTTGCTGTGAGTGTTGGAACTCCAGCGTCCTCTTAAAGACTCGATGAGCCGGCTAGAATATCCCCCCCCATGTTATGATGCTAGCTCCTGTCTCGCTTTTAATGAAGCCACTCTCTATCTGTGACCCACTTTCAGGAGTTAATAGTTCGGGTCAGGGCAAAGCTCTTGGAGGCAGAGCTTTAGCCACGATGCATCTCCCAGCTATAAGGTTGAGTTCTCCACCTCCCGAGGAGAAATAAGGACTCTAATTACAATCGACGAGCGATTCCCCCCCCCCCCCCCCCCCCCCCCCCAAACAGGGGGGCGCCCCCCCCCCCCCCCCCCCCCCCCACCTCGGGGTCTTATCTGCCTTCCTCTCCCTGGTGCCGCTGCTGCTGTGACATAGGCAAGGAGACATCTAAAGGCATAAGCATTCTGGCCTCGATTGTAGTCATAAAAATGGAAGGCTAGCTCCAAGCAATTACCCCATGGGGGAGCGGAGCGAGTATGAGAGGGGGATGAGACGGATTCAGAGGGGAGGTGAAGGAGAGTGCTTCCGATTTACAGAAGGAGACACAACATAGGGGGAGGGCGCAGAAGGTGACGAGTGAAGGGAAACGGACAACAACAACAACAGAAAACCAAAAAAAAGCCAAAGGTGTGAGCATGATGGAGAGAACCAGAGTCGGCGAGGCCGTCACCTGTGAATGGCTCTCTGAAGCGCTGTGGCAGAAGGCTGTCAACCAGGGGGGAAAACAAGGAGGAAGAAGGGGGAATGAAAAAGGAGATAATCTGCAAACCCCCCCCCCCCCCCCCCCACCCCCCCCCCCCCCTCCCCCCATGTGACATGATGTCAGCAGCGGGCATGTGTGCTTGGCTTGGCACGGCACTGTCGTTCTGAACCCAGCCCAGGGAGATCTCCTCCCAACCAGCCTGTTAATACTCATCACCATCACTGTCATCGTCGTCATTATCGCTATAATCATTGCTGTCGTCGACATCAGGCGGAGGAACAGTTCATCTGGGAGCAGTAGTTGTTCTTTAGAAGGCGCCAGCCTAGTAAATACAGTCGAGACGTCCTTGGAATTGCACACGACCCCAGAGAAAGTTTAGGACGCCGACTAGATTGGTCACCGGTGATGTTTAAATGTTTCTCTGGTTCATGCTTTTCCTCAAACCACTGAAAGACGAGTGTCTCTCGGTGACCGATTGAAGTCGTTGCAGTCTTTCTTCACATTCCCAACCTCCCAGTCTCTAGATTACGTACCTCCCTCATTTTGACCTGCAGCGTTGTTTTCCTTGGCCAACACAACGCTACCGATCCGTCAGCATGTTCACAAGTCTGCGTGAATGGCACCGACTGTGATTGTCCTCTGCAGCATTTTGGCTTTTGGTCCAATTGAGGAGATATGACTCCTTTTGATTTGCATTCTGCATATTTATTGGCGCTCTGTCTTGGCGATATTATCAACAGAATGGTGTTAGAGCTTTCTGACCATCATTGCAAACAAAACAACAGTAGGTCTCGTGCCCAAAAGTGGGATTTGTGTGAACCTTGTGGTTGATGACTATTTATGGCAACTGTAATAGTATGTTATTGCTGACTTGTTGCGTTAACCCATATTTGCTGCTTGCATTAGCAGCTACCGATGTCAACAAATCAATCAATTAGAATTTTTAACACTGTTACATGCGATATTCTCTTCTACAACAACAGAAATATACAGGAATATACAATGTAGGATTTGTAATCTGTACCTTTAAATCCTTTTATATGAATTATACTGAAGGGACACAGTAAATGTAATAATACTTTTGTTCGAGCTTTTTGGAGCGACTGTACTTAACACTGCATCGAGATTCAAATTAACCGAACACAGCTACATTAAAAAATGTTTTTTAATTTTTATCTCTGCCTCCACTTGAACTCGCATTAGTACATGAATTGTGCTTTTTAAAATGTAATTATGTGCATCACGCCATGAATGCAAATGAGACTGAAAAGGCTGCACTTTGATGTTTCTCAAGAAAGAAAAGAACACCCATCATGCTTTGCTTTTGGCTCTCCCAACACGTTGCCTTTGTTCCCATTCCACCAGTCACTCTGTTCACACTCTTAAGTCTCAGCTGCTCAACTGTGAACTGCTCATTTCCAATCAATCAAAACTTAAATGATCCAGGATTGCCTAAGTGTAATGTCTTAACAGTGTTAACAGTGTTAATGTCATAGGGAACTGGGAAAAGGGAAAAAAATGTGAGAGAACATGAACATTTTTAGATATCTAACTATGTTAGATCCGTTCACAAGTGAGAGCACACATTTGCTTTCACTCTCTCCCCTCGTACGATCCGTCCTCCATATTCTCATGTTATTGACAGTCTTTCTTTTGTTCTCAATCTTCTGAGTGGCAGGCACCGACTGCAGCAATTTCCAATACAGATGACAGCTCCTGTAATTGCATTCACCACACAAATGACAGTTTCTCTAATGGCACTTTAATTACCAAGCCAAATTGCAACTCCCTTTTCATGCTGAAATATAAGAAAAGTCATGTTCTCCATCATCTGTAATCTGAAATACTAACTGGGGGGACGAGGTCTCCGTCACACATTTATTAAAATCTTAGAAGGCAAAGGTTATTAGGACAGTTTGCAGTTTTATCCTTTACAAAGATGGTGCTGATGGTGATGAGATAAGAAATGATTTGACCTTTAAGTTTATGATGGCAATTATGTGGGCAGCTGTGGATGTAGAGCAAATCATCAATTTAGTGAAAGGTCGGTGGTTCAATCCTTGGACTCTTTAGTCCATATGCCAGAGCACCAACAAGACCGAACCCCACGATTGCCCAGACTATTCCTCCAGGAGTGTATATCTAAATGTGTGTGAACTCGGTGTGACCTTTACTGGAATGCACCTTGAGTGGTCATTTAGAACAGAGAGGTGCAATGTAACTACAGTCAATGTGAGATGTTGTTCACCACTGACTCTGATATCATTGGAATGACTCAAATCTGGACAGGATTAAGGTGATAAACCGCAGTGTATTGATTCTGTCTCAGCTGAATTTCAGGTGCTCTGCATTCACTGCTCGTATTGTCACTTTAGAAATCCTGACGGAAACGACGTCCAACCGAAGCTCGCTTTCCCATTATCACATTATCAGCTTGTAGGGTATGAAAGCTCCGGCGGAGCCGTGGGTGCTGAAGTCATTCTCACCCTCCGATTCCTCCTATAGCTACGCCTGCAGTTATATAGCTACGCCTGCAGCTATACATTCTTACCCCTGCAAGCTCCTGCACTGGGTTTTTAAATGCCTCGCTCTAAACACAGTTATTGTAATGTGGCTACTAGTAGTATTGTAACAGAGTGACATTGTGTTGCTTATTTTATTTTATTATTTTTTTTAAGTCAGTGCACCGGCTCCTGCGGGTTTGGTCACGCTACCCATTCAGGGTCCTGTTCCTGTGCATCCACACAATGGGCCTGCTATTCTTTCCCTGCTGCTGCAGAAAATCCTTTAACCTCTACTGTCACTCTCCCACTGCGCCGCAGAGTTGAGCTCTCGTTGGAATGCATCTGCCACACTGCAGCGCGGGGGGGGGGGGGGGGGGCGCGGGGGGGGGGGGGGGGGGGGGGGGGGGCACAACTGTCGAGCCTCATCGCCACTTAATGAACAAACATATTTCTGGTAGATTCTCATCTTTGGTTAAGAGGAAGAGCCATCTGCAGCGCTTATGCAAAATGGATCCGACCATCTCAAAATGAACATGTAGCTCTCCTTCTTCAGGTGCAGGCCCAGATCACGGTGACACTAAAATCCACTTTAGCACAGGCTCACATGCGCTGGGCCAGAGGTAAAAAAAATAAATAAATAAAACTATTAGAGGATAACGTCTTCAAGTCTTAATTAATAGTGGGATTTGGACACTTTCTATGAGGGATTAGGCAAAGATTTCTCTGATGCATTACTGGCAATTATAATTCTGTCGTATAACGGGAGGTGCTGAGGATCTGAGAATTCTCCCGCATAATTTCACACATCGCTGCCCCTGCATCACATCATCATCGTACAGTAAACCTGGCATGTATGATGCTGCTTTCTTGTTATACACACAGGGTGATGATGAATTTACTCGCATTAGCGAGGTTGTATCCGCTGTGAATCTAATATGACAGGGGCATCCATTCCCATTGAGGCGACGTGCTCGTTGAATAGACCTTATACCAAATCTTGGAAGATTTTTGTAAACGTGCATTTGGGCTGCAGCAGCCGATCAATGAATTGAGTCTTGACATAGTTGGCAATTACTTTGAAAATCAATTAAGTGAATCCTTTGAATAGCGTGGCACATGTGGTCTCGTGGGGGCTTCTATAAGAAAACACAACATTTTTACACCTTTGAAATGATTCAATGTATCCGACTGGGATTGCGCTGGAAATGTTGGGCTTTTAAGTGAATAAAAATAATCAGTCTTTACCAAACAAATCATTATAAATGCATTACAATCTATTGTGTATTGTGTTAAACCTTGCAGAGCTGAAACTTGTTTGCAGAAAAGCACTGAGGTTTATTGCAGAGTACAGCATATATGCTGACATCTGTTTACATTCCCTGTGGTTGTCCAGCTGAATGAGCTGAAATGTGTGTGTGTGTGTGTGTGTGTGTGTGTGTGTGTGTGTGTGTGTGTGTGTGTGTGTGTGTGTGTGTGTGTGTGTGTGTGTGTGTGTGTGTGTGTGTGTGTGTGTGTGTGTGTGTGTGTGTGTAAGCCACTATTCACATTCAGCTCGACCTGTTTGTGTGTGAAAGACGTTGGGAACTTGCAGGCTGGAGAGACTTTTCATTACATCACATTATCTGTCCTGTGTGGGCTGTGCAGCTTGGCCAGAGCTGTGTTTAGTCAGCATCCCCTTTGTTAGAAGGATGCTATTTAAAAAGTTTTGTTCCAAAAAAAAGCAATTGATTTTTTTTTAACAACCACAAAATAATTCACCTTTTAGAATATGATAAACAAGCAACTTTCATGCTATTCTGCAAATTTGATCTAATAGAAAAAATGTTTTTTGTTGTTTTTGCCCGGTTTCTAATGTTGTGGTTATTTTCACTGTGGTTGGATTATCTTATGCAATGTTGAAGTAATACTGACACACACACACAGTACTTTTACACGACACTGCAGATAATTTATTGGAGGTGTTAGTCTGCCGAAATGTTTACATGTAAACTCTAAAAAAATAATAATAAAGTTGGGACTCAAACCCCTCAAAGGCAGATTACCAGATCATGAAATTGGGAGCTGAACGTGATACCTTCACGTAAACTCTCAGTAAGACCCTAACCAAGTGCTCTGCTCATGCTCCCCCAGTTTCCACTTTTGGCTTTGACCCAGAAGTTGAATAGTATAAAACGCTAGCATACAGCGCATGCGGCAGCGCACTGTGAAGTCAAACGTACAGTGCATACGACATGTAAACGTATGCTGTGACCCAGCCTACATAACCGTGCGAGTGAATGCGCCGACTGATTCCGTACGCCCCCATCCAAGTTTGCTGTGCATTCATTGGTTTACTTGCACTGTCGGTCTGTTTGGATCGTACTTGTACGTGGCTGGACGTTAATGTGGCCGCCTGGCATTTTGTGGGCTTGTGTGTGTGTGCTCAAGCCTTCCTTATCTGTGCTGAACCAGCGGCAGGCAGAGGCCACTTCACGCATTTCAGATTGTTCTTGTTTTGTCAGCAGCAGCCATACAGATGACACAGTAGGAGCGTGTACGTCGGTAGTGTGGTGGGCTGCCATGTGTCATCAGTTTCTTTAGGATCTGGCTAAGGACACAAGCCGACAGGATCTGATTCAGCTGTGCCACCACTGGCAGATTGCGCCCGATAGCCTCATTGTAACAGCAAATAATGGCTTTTAAGGCCTTGTTGGTACAAGAAAGCCCTTCACACACTGTCCACATCCTCTCCTTAGACACTACGTCGGCGCCCACCAAGGCTAGGCCCACACCAGTTGAATAAACAGAGGGCTCGGTTTAATGGTCATTACTGTTGCGCTCGGCCCCGCACGGCGTATCATTATGCTGGATGGATGTGTCACATTCTATGTAGAGGTCAGGGATGGAAAATACTATGAAATTACACAGCGCAGTGAGTACTCTCCCTCCATGGCTAATGTGAACGTTTCATTAGAGCGGGGGCCTATTTTGGCAAACGGCCCTGTGCTATCACAAGCTAATTACGGATATATCGAATCCGCATTCATAAGTCTTAATGAGTCATACAGAATAAAGTGCCCCGGTAATAAAAATGTTATTTAATGAACTACTGTATACACATACCGAAATAATATACTGAAAACTCTGGTGCGAAAAACCCAATAAGTCCGCGACTGGAAATATAGTGTGCGATCGGTTTGTCATGAGATCGAAAAGAGATGGGGGAGAGTGATGCATGCTGGGAGCTCTGGACCTGGTCCGTGCTGCTCCGTAGAGCAGGAAACAGCAGGGTTATGTAGAGCCTGACCCATCTGTGATGAGCCCGGAGCAGCTCTGAACATCAGTGGTGACAGAGACCTCTGTGATTTATGGCCGCAGCAGATGTCTCTCTTTGCTCTTCCCTCATCAAGATAATATATGATCTAATCAGTATCAATAAATCGTTCCTTTTTTTAGCTATTTGTTTCGCCCTCCTCCCTGGATGCGCTGTTGTTAAATAGGGAAGATGAGACGACGGCAAACGAAACAACTGGATCGCGCCATTAAAAGGCACATGATTAGTGGGCCGAGAATAGTGACATTTGTGGCCATGGGAGGAAATCCTCCGCCTTTCTGAAAAAGAAAAGAAAACCATTTGGTCTGTCTCTTAGAAATGGTTTAGCTGTTCAACCTTGTGTAACCACCATCAAGCCTGACATCACGACTGTGGTAGAGACGACCATTTTAGAGAGACACAACAACACCGTGCAGCTTAGTGTCGACAGTGACGGTGTCTTTGTGGCAGCCTGCCTCATTATCTCCTCATTTCCTCAATTCAGGTTGTAAAAGTGTAGTTGTAAAATATACGCTTCACTATGAACATTCAGGACGATGCCAACATGCTCACAGTCATAAAATGAATGCGTCTCATTGGATTCCTACAGACGTGGCACAGGAATTTGCGTCGGCAAAGACAAAACTTTTGCTTTTAGAGCCTGAGCTGATTGAATCCAGCCTTTTGACCTGAGAGTAGATGTTGATTTTTATTTTAGAATTCACCTTTTCCTCTGTGTTCAATTGCATCATGCTCCCAAAATTAAAAAGGGGAGAGTGATTTGCTTTAACATACAGTATTTAAATGTTCATTTTCTCAGTCTCCCTTTCCCCCTTTCACAACATGCTCCGTCTACACATTTGTAGCAGGCGTGGTTTCAGATTAGAATCAGGACGACTGTGTTTTAATCATCTGTCCTTTTGTTGCAATCTCTTTTTCTGTGCGTGTGTGGCTCTCGCTCTTCTGACTATTATTCCATGTACTTCCACACGAGTACAATACATTACAGGCATACTCTTACGTTCTGATTTGTTTTACCTTGTTACCACGCCACTCTAGATGTTGGCAAGATGTACGTACATGTGCAGCAATTGATGATAATTGCGCACTTGTCCAACTTGTGCTTCCACTTACATTAATAAGAGAACAGTTTGTGTTGTTGGTGACCTTCAGGTCTGTGTATGTTGCTTATTTTGTGTATGTAGAAAACTTCAGATCCCTCCAACTGCTGCTTCGCATCATGCTTTACCTCAGTCTAACCCTTGGATGAATTCCACCTCTAAAACACCCCCACGATTGTACATGCCCTCCACTATCCTTACTGATTTGTACAAATCTATGGTAGAAATATATTTCACACACATCTCTCATATGCAAAGTAAGAAGGGAATGGGGGGATTGGTTGGAATGGAATGCTGTAATTGCCAATTTCCATGTGACTAAATCTCCCAGTGGGTTATTTGTCACACAGTGGACAGATGGCTTATTTCTGTCTGTAAGTGAAAAAGTGGTGTTGCCACTCTGTCTCTGGTCCCAGCATGTGTATCAGGAAAGAGATGCTGATGGGTTTCATTCCTGGAGGCATCTTATTGGCCTGTCTTTGGAGGTCAATTGTTGAGATAATGATCTGAAAGACTGAATAATGATCACCTATTTGTCTTTAGTTTATATGTAAATGACCCACTTTTATCAAAGGATATGTATACTCCTATTCTGATTCGTGATTTTAGTTGTTACTTAAGAAGCTTTACATGCTCTAATGTTCAGAAAAGATCCCTTTCTTCATACCAGATATTGCTGCAGCTCCTCGGTTCAGCCTCTGTCTGAAACACTTCAGGTAAGGTCTCCCAAAAAGCCCAGTGTCCTCAGTTAGTCTAGTTGGTCCACTTTGGTAAATCACTTCTATCGCATGCAGGCACTGAAGGCCTAAACTCTTGAGTTCCTTGACCTTTGTTGGGAAATGTGTCAGGTTCACTGTATCACGCTAATGTTTACATTTGTTATGTAACTGCAAAGCACTACTGCGAAGTACGAACACGCTTCAACAGCAGTGTTTTCTGTAAGGAGCTCCCAGTGGTAAGATTATTTACTTTTGAACTTTGCAGAAATGTAAAGGCTTTGTGTGAATGATTCTCTGTCTGTGTTGGTCTACTTAAGAAATATTGGGGTGCAGCATGGAGAGGGGGACTTGAGTGGTGAAATTTGTATTCAATGACACTGCAGATGATATGTTGAAGTTTTGATTCGTATTTTTGCATCTTTATTGGCCAATTCAAACACATACCAATAGTCTCTTCCCATGAACCCAAGTATAGAGCTTTGTGCTCCCTGTTAAGTGTATTGCTGCGGCTCAAGCGTAGTTATGCCATGTAGATGTTGTGTTTGTGTTTTCTAACTGATACCAGCCTTTCAAGATTTGAGCAAGTTGCTGTTAATGCTAATGCAACTTTTCTTGCAGCTGCTTTCCATTAGGCTTTGCACTGATTAACCCTTGGAGGCGTTTCACTATTTATTCATTCATGAGGATTGGGACACTGCTTTGTCGGCTGCACTGTTGCTCGCATAGTAGTCGGTCTACGCGCGACAAGATGTGAACGTTCACAATCTTAATTGGTCAGTGGGTTTCTTTTAAATATTGCATAAGGAAAATGTCATCAGAGGACACGACCACACTGTGGGCTGCAGGCTTTTTGCTGTGGTTTCTGCAACAGCAGCAAACCTTTACCATCTCAACAATGGGCAGGGTTTTCCAACGTCATTCCTTCAAATGATCTCCCGATCATTTAAACTGAGCAACTACAAGTGTGTGGTGGTGTATTTATCTGCCGGGATACAGCTATTTTCTTTTGTCAACAGTGTTTGACTTGTGTGTTTCTGAATTTACAAACCCTGCACTCTAGATATATATATATATTTTTTTTTTTAAAGTGAAGGCATCTTTGACACGAGTCTGTTTATCTTCTCTGTAACATATTGTGCACATGATGTTTTCAGGGTCACTCGTTGCACTGCAGGGGTATCACATCCATAGGAAGACATGTCATCACATTAAGGGAAGCCGGATTCATCCATTTTCTTCCTCCAGCTCCCTTTCACTGCAGTCACGCTTCACATCTCCTCCACTGAGGTGAAGGAAAGTGGTGGAGGGTATAAAAGCAGCGGTTTGAGGGGGAGGGGTGAGCAGAGCATGTCTGTAGACTGGAGAGAAATCAGTTCTCCCTGAGGGAACATTGGCAGAGCAAGTGTGAAAAGTAGGCTGGCCTTAAGTGTTGCAGGATGACCAAACTTCAGACAGGTCACAAAAGAAGCTGGCCGGTGTGTGTGAGCTGGTGGCTTTGAGAGTAATTGACCGTGGTAATGGACATGACATGGCACAGGGGAGGACAGCCAGGTATGGTCTTTACAGTTTTTGTTCATGGACTTGTGGTAAGTGAGGTCTTTCTGCCAAGCTACAACTGAAGTGGGTTTATTAAAAAAAAGTTTAAAAAAAAGGTTTTGTCTTGGATGAAATTCAAATGAATTCATGTAACTTCGTCTGTGTACAATAGAGCCTTTACGTGTCTCATGAGTGTCATGATGTATAGAGCTTGGAGTGAGAGAGCTGTGCACGTAATTAGTCAAATGCCGGTTTCTGCTCAACTCCTATAGGAACAGAGCCACCAAGGCTAAATATCACCATCTGAAGAGGTACTTCATCTCTCTGTGTGGGCTGGGGAAAAAAGCAGTGCCATATACCCCTGTGTGTGTGTGTGTGTGTGTGCGCATGTGTGTCTACACCCAAGTTATAGGATGCAAATATTCTCTGTTTTCCCAATTCAGCTCACCTCGAGTGCTTTTAGCTTCTGCTATGTGTCATCATTAACCCTCAGGCCGACATTGTTGGAGTGAGCTGTCAAACTGTCAGACCGCCTCCCTCAAGTTGACTTCGCATTTGTCGAGCCTGTCAATAGACGCCAGTAGAGGATGTTTATGTTATTCTGTTGTCGTTGTTTGTGCACAGGAGCTCCAGTTTGAGCGGCTGACCAGGGAGCTGGAAGTGGAGAGGCAGATTGTGGCCAATCAGCTGGAAAGATGCAGACTTGGGGCCGAGTCGCCAGGCGCTGGTAGCAGCAGGTAATGAGAGGATGCACATGCTCACACACACACACACACACACACTCACACACACACACACGCACCGCTCATACACAAATCTGCAGTCCAACACATGGCTTTTTCATCCTTCCCAGCAGTGGCCGCAGTCCATCGTGTAACCTGATGGCATTGTGAGGAGCTCCCCAGTGTGCTTAAATCTGTCCTATTATTTTAAAATAAACCAAAGTGTTTGAGGCTACGAACAGCCGTTACATTGATTCCAATTTACAGCGTTTGTTTGGGCAAATTGGACCCAAGCTTGCACATAATACTTTATATACATTTCCGACCCTGTAGTCAATATATTAGGCCCATATCTCTCTGTGGCAGAGCGTGAATGCGCACTCTAGCAGCCCGTTGTTTGCGCAGTGAAGCCCTGCCGTCTGTGTGAGGGAGCTTGGGTCTGCTCTGGGAATTCATTCCCACTTCATCAGCGGAGACATCAGGCTGCGTGATCATCACACCTCAGTGACCACACGTATCTGCAGCCGCTCACACATGTCCCTTGTAAGAAAAGCCCAATACGAGCAGACATCACTGGCCCGTCATGACGCAGGCCTGACACAGGTTCTGCATCAAATTTGTCTTGAGTCGTGTCATTTGTCACTGTCATTTGGCTGTCGATGCTGAGCGATACAGCTTTGAAAATCAATCCCAGTATTTGCCCAGCTTTTATTATGCTGTAGAAAAGTACACGTATACTCCAGGAATATAACCCCGTAATAAAACGTTGACATTGAATGTGCAATAAATGTCATAAAGAGCGAGTCTTGAGAAAAACAAGTATTGATTTGCCGTGGCTGCAATTCAATGGACGGTCTCACAAAGTCATAAAAAAACAAAAACCCAGAGAGCGCATTGTCTCATAACACTCATACACGCATTATGTTGAACTGGCAACTGGCCAACACCATTGTGCGCAATAATAAGCATTCACTGGTGTATCTATATCACTACAATCATCACTGTTTGCACTTCAGACAACAGTGACTGAAATGGAGCGTGTTGAATGTGCACATAGTTGAATGTGGATACTGAACCCTAACAAGCTGAGGGCAAATTTGAATGTTTATGGGGTCAGATAAACCCAAGTGACGATCAAAGTTATGTAGATAATCACCATTCAAAGGTTAATCACTCAGCATGAGGAGGACAACTCTACTGACGTCAACTACATCATCTGTCATGAGGAGGAATGACACTGTACAATTAATGAGTCGTATTACTATGGTGACATGCTGGAAACTTGTTGATCGCACAAACCCGCCACTACATCTAATTAGCTGAGTTAGCCTGTTTACACCTCCTAGCAAGGCGTTAATTGCAATGCACAATTGCCTTTATCTTAAACCGTTTATATTTGCCGAGAACGTCGGCAGTACACTATCGCATTAGCTAAGGCAGACGGTCGCTAAGAGGAACAGTTAGATATCACAGACGTGATATCGGTAATCTTACCTAAAGTGTACTTTTCACGTTGTTCACAAATGGCCATGTGGTGGGTTATATGTAGAGACATAACCTGGTTTAAAGAGGGACTCTGATGGCACTCTTTCATTTGTTTGGCTCTTTTTTTGTGATTTAAAAAAAAATCCTCGTACGAGGAATTCCTCCACTTCAGCCTGTTTACCTGCACCGCTCTCTCACCCACTACCATCAAATTGGAGCCTTCAGAATAGCGCATCCATTTCCTCTTTTTGATGTGGAGTGAGTATAGCACCGTGTCAAGTGCTGTGGAAAAGTTGTGAAATTCGACCTGAAAATATATGCGCAGCCTGTTTATTTCAGTATCATATGGGCAATTTAATTTCATGTTTTTATTTCACATTTATTTTCACCTCATGGCAACTACCTTCAGATTGATTTCAGCAATAATGCAAGACAACCACACAGTCTTTATCAACTCTGACTGCAAACAATAACCAGGGTTTTCTTCTTGCACAAGTCTTGAGAAAAGGATTTTAGACATCGTATGCAGTGAGCAGCCGCAGTCTCCTCATTGTCGCTATTCAGATTTTGTATTTTCATGTAATATTTTGATATAACAACAGTAATCACCAGATTGATAGCATCGCAATGCCTTTCTTTCTATGTTTTAATCTTTGTGTAATAACGTAGTTTAGAGTGGGGCTCTGCTCCTGCTCTTTTGAAATGCAGTTTTACTCATCATTCTGATTTTCCATGCTTCCTACCAACTGTTTGGATTTCACTATATGTTGAATCCCTCAGATTAAAAGTTTCCTTTTCAAAATTAATTTTCCCTCTGAATTTGATTTTTAGAGAGTACAGGAACCCCTTCTGGAACTTGCACCTGTCCAGATTAATTGCAGCTCTCTCCTTAAACCAAGACTGAGTTCCTAATTTGGATAGCATCCCATAAATCCAATGTCTGCCAAGAGATATAATCACGTTTGTCAAATCCTGAACACATTGACTCTCCTCTCCCTGGGGGGCAGGAGTAGCTGTTTGCTACCTCCCACAGACCCTTTTAAGAAAACACTTACCACCATTTTCACACCTATTTCAAAGGCAAAGGAGGACACATGAAATCGCCATCACTGGACATTTGTGTGTGAATAGAGATTAGGTTTCAACCATTGTGGTCACAGTGTTGGGGCTCAATAGCTCAGCGGGACAACAGGACAGGACACTCAGGGATCGTGACGAGCGCCATTACGTTTCATGACACCTCCGGAGTCGACCACCGCCCTTTTATTCCCGCAGACCTGGGGGTGGCTCCATCTTGACCTCTGGCAAAACTCTTTTCAAAGCTGCAGCCAACCCGTCTCTGGAGTAGCCAGAGGGGCTGATGTGAAGTAAAGCGTCCCGCTTGGATCAGACCTGTTGTTTATCAACATCTCCAGTTTTGCAACCACTCGACAAAGCCTTTATCCAGGCGGTGGGTCGACTTGCCGCCTGCACACCGGCTCATCACCGTCACGGTATCCATTCTTCCTCTTCATCAGCCGTGGTTCAGTGGAGCACAACGTCTTCCTTTTAATTGCTCGCCTGCTCATTAGAATTCAGTGGGATTTGCCTCTTAAGGCTCATTGTCACGTTGATTAGCAAAAAAACAGGAAATACTAGGTGTGGTGCAGTGTGGAGGATTCAGTGACCCCTGGTGGTGAAGTTGGATATTGAGCTGAATACTTCTAACCTCAGCCTTTCCTGCCACATACCAAGCAGCTGCAGCGTTGCACAGTCGCGGGTTAATTCTAGGGTATTGAAAACCAACGACTTGTAAATTCAGCACACATAAAAACCCCAAAGTTACGTTATACTTCATTTCTTAAATATTTAAAGGAACATTTCACCAAAATCTTACACGCTACACCTTAAAGATGGTGTGTGAGACTGATTCTGAAGAGTCTGGAAAGAAAGACTGTTAATCTGAACACATCTGCTCCCTATTCCGAGGGGGTTTTGTTTAAAACAATGCTGGAGTATAGGCTATAATTTTCTCTCTGCCTCCTACATGCCTCATCTCCCTAATTGCCAGAATTATGTGCAACGCTTCTGTTGTGAAGGCTTTCCTAAGCCTGAAGTATACTAATGTATTACATTTCATGATGTATCTCCACAGATTATTTTCCCCCGTGAAGTATCAGCCACATTCAAGTGAGACCAACAGTGGAACCAGACATTTAAAAGCCATTGCAGTCATGCCTTATGACAACTGTTGAATAATACACATTCTTTACCCCTTTGACTCATTTTTCTTCGGAACATGTCCTTGAAGTGTCTTTCCTTAAATACAGCTCTGATCCTTCACGCGCGTTTCCCATAAACCCCTACATGGAGCAGCCTCTCTCTGTGTTGGGGTGGTCTCATCTCCCTGTGTTCGCTTCCTGTTCTCAAGACCAGTCAATGAAACCTCCCAGTGTCGCATCAGGTTTTCGAGGGCAATTCACGCTACATCTTTAAAGCCGTGTTTTATGTCGGCCTGTAGCCCATGTGTAGTTTTCATAGTTCTGTGGTTGTGGGCAGATCGCTGTGCAATTACCTAGTCAAAACACTAGTTGCAGTGGTGACTGTTGAGGTTCACATCTTGAACTCGTTTTGGTTTCTGATCCTGTTTCTCTGTTGACTTGTGAAGAACGCTCTGCCTCTGAGTGGTTCAGATGTGTGCCATCGCACGCCTCTCGGTCTCTCCTCAACGTGGCCCCTTCCCTTTGTGTTTTTAACTCGATTTGAAAGTCCAAGTGAGAAGCGGGGAGTCGGAGGAATACCAGGCCATCGAGTGGACCAATCACTGCTCCTGTGGCCTGTCACCTTGACATGAAGTTAGAATTTTAAGCGTTGTGTCTTTCTGTGTACAGCATATAGGGCTCTAGGTGGGATCAAAGTGTGGGCTACCGTGTATAATACCTCCTCCTCAATAATCTGTGAATGTGTGAATGTCCTGCAACCTCATTTATGACTTTGCCCACTCAGCCGACACCCTCTGTTTTGCTGTGTTTTCCCACCTTCGTTCATTTTATTTTTCAGCGCCCGACACAATATTAACACTGACCACCAGATATAGATTTTCTATTTTTCCTTTTAGTTGAGTAAAATCTGGGTTCATTGTAGTTCCGCATGAAACACATTGATTCTCTCAGGTTCCCTCCTCCTCTTACACTCACACACACACACACACACACACACACACACAAACACATAGATATTGACAGGCCAAAAATAAGTGGTCTCTCAAGATCCATGTATTCTCATCCCAGATGTGATGTAATATGTAAACAAACTGTTCAGTGATAATCAGATCACTTGAGCGGCATCTCAATACCTGGTCTGAAAGAGGCAGCACTCACAAACAGTGATTCTTATTTGACTGGACTGTGACTCTGCTGCATTATCCTCTGGAGACACAGTATCTCTCCTAGTTTCTCTTCACTGCCACATGGGATTGTGTCAGAATGTCACATTGCTGACTGTGTGTGTGAACGCACTGTAAGATCAACTCTGATTTCCTCCCGGGACTAAGCTCTGTTGCCTATTCACAATCAGCTTTCATTAGGTTGTAATCCATCCCCTGGCTTTTTCCACATTTCGACTCAGTGCCATGTTTATTGAGACTGAAGGTGCAAAACAGACAACGGTTCCACATTTGTGGCTTTGTGCCCTCAAACAACATCTGTCACTAAAGGAACTCTTGTAATCACCTAAGAGAGAAATGGACTCTACATCTGAGTTGTAAACATGGAGTCTTCCCTTTGGCGATATCCTCTGAACCCCTGCTTTTTCTGTTTCACAAGCATCAATTAAAATCTCTGCAACTATTGTTAGAGTAATGATCGTCTCTGTAGCTATTGTGAAATTAATTATCATCCCTGAAACTTGTGAAAGGACCAAGACGGTGTCTGTATGATCTCAGTCTTCTCCTTCACTGTGATCTTTAGTCTATGTATTCATTTTCTCATCTCTTGTTTTCACAGCTCGTCTGAAAAGTCCCTGCCGTGGAGAACTGCAGGTATGTCCAATTAGCGCATACTATGCACATCACTCCGTCCATATCATACCCAGTGCCCTCTATAATCACATAATGGTAATAACCATCCACAGAAGGCTGTTAGTAAACCTGAAAAAGATATCAAGAGTCTCTCTGTGTCCAACCATTAATGCAGAAATAACAAATGACTTTCCCTGTAACACAACGGGTCATGAGGCCACCTACATTCTCTGTCACACTTGTTACCGTGGTAACTCTTCTTTATTAAAACACACAGCTTCTTTTAGTTGATCGCCCTCACACAAAGAATCGCGTCGCAAACGATTTGAGTCATTTCTCACTCACTCGTTTTCCTTTGGCCTTGGGAACTCCCTCTTCAACTTATTATTACCTGTAATCAGTACTCCGTAATGATTGGTTCCTATCTGCCTGTACATCCCACGTTACTTTAGAAGGTGTATGGTTTTTTTAAGTTCTCAATTACAGAGCTTTTCACCAAAAGGTGTGTGGGAAGTTTCAGTCTTTAGCCTTATTTGTGGTTGCCTGTCATTTTTCTGTGGTCTCTTTGGAGATACACAGACCCCGAAGCCTTGGTGATCCGTTTAGGTGATGGGGCTTGGTTAAAAAATGGACTGTGATTAAAAGCAATTCTATTTAAAAAAAATCCGATATTTAATAATTTCGTGGGATCTGTCATTGGCCTCATGAGGTCTGGTTGAGAGATCTCCCCTCATGTGATCACAACAGCATGGTGGGGCCAATGGGAGCTCCCCCACTAAAGCCATATGCAAAACTGAAGGCAGATATCTAAACGTATTTTATATCTTAACATCAGGACGACATAGAAGAACCAGATGAGAACAAAGCTACAACAAAGAGACGGTCAAATGTTTCAGGAATATTAAACTCAGATTTATAGAGACATTACCTTTCAATTCTTAATGTAACACTGCAGCACTTTGCAGTGGAGGTTTCTTTCCCCTCCTGTAAATGTGGCTCTGACTCCATTGCCGTAGTTTGAAGTTACACTGGGAGAGATCCATAGTGATGAGGCAGAAATCCTCCACGTCAACCAGTGGATTGGCAACGAAATTGCTACGTGGCTCAGAGACACCAACGCACAATCACAGAGACACATGACACATGGCACAGGACGGTCGCGTAGACGCTACACACTGCACTTCAACGCAAAAAAATCAACAAACCCCCTGACAGACAATAACATGTACAGGTAGTTTGCATAATCTTTAGTGGCGTAGACGGTGCTACTCGATAAAAAAGTATCAATGCAAAATAATAATTATTTTGCCAAGTGCTTCATGATTCTCCTTTAATATTTTCAGAGAAGACTCTTTGTGTCCGTGTGGGGTTTTGTGTGTGTCTGTGTGTGTGCGTGTGCGCGCGTGTGCGGGTTTGTGCAGTTCAAGCATGTTTTACATATTCACAGTAATCATTGGGAACGCCAGCCTTTTCAAGCACACTTACAGCAATGGACAGCCTCAGGCATATTCCCCTTTTTAATATTTATCTGAGCTATTCCAGCCCACTCACACACAACAGCCACAGTGATGAGGAGCTCAAGGACTTCTCAAACGCGTGTTTGTTTAGCCCACATCCTTAAAGGATCTTCAGGAGGGAACAGATAATGAATTGGATTTACGAATGTATTTCATGGCTTATTAATTACATAGTGGAACTTGTCTGTCTGCAGTGGCCATTAATCTTTTATTGTCGATCCCATCAGACAAGCCCAGGGGGGTTATAGTTGTACATTTGCAGCGGGAATATTAATACAACACGCTTTTCTCATTTTCTACCCGCTGCCTATTTCCTTTGCCGAATGCCTTTCATTAGTGTGGGAAACAGAACTGAGGCCTAATCACAATCACTGTTTTGTTTGTGTATTGATTTCTCATTGTACCGGAGATGATAAATGATAGTCAGATGGTGTAACATGCCTTTCCCCCCTCCAGTCTAAATGAATTAAAGTCTAAATGTGCAGCACATAGTGTAATGGGCCATTTTTGCCTGTGACACTTATTGGGCTCATGAGCCACCGTATGACAACACTGTCTGAGGGTGTGGGATAGAAGTGTTACTGTGGAAACGAGGCTTTTAGCCTCCGGAAATGTCAATGCAGTCACACCTTGTGTCTCCTGAGAACAAAGGACAAACGCTCTGATATGAAAACTTTCCCTCCAGTTCCCTTTATTATCTCTCTTCCGTTCTTTCATTTTTCTGTGGCTTCTTCTTTTACTCATTTGTGCATTATTTGGATATCAAGGCCATTTTTTTTGGGATGAAGGTTTTCAGTCTCCCTGCTCCTGGGGTCTCTCTCTCTCTCTCTCTCTCTCTCTCTCTTTTCCTCCTCTGCTATTCCAACTTCCTGACATTTCATTTATCAAACAGCGTTAAGGCCCGGAGAGAAAACCCTGAGGTCTGAGTCGACAGCACACAGAGTCACTGCCACAATGCGCGGAGACATGACACCATTTAATGTTAGATGAAAAAAAACACACAGAATGGCCTCACTCATGTTTAGAGGCATCTTTGTTGTACTAAAAATACAACCATTGTTTTCTAGTACCAATTCACTGTGACCTTTGCCTCACGTATGTGCTGCATTCATGTTTTGGCATTTTGCTGCTGAATATAGATCTAGACGGGCGCTTTAAATACAATCAGAGAAAGGTCAATATAGACGAGGCCCAAAGGACAGCGAGCGGATGAGGGAGGACATACACCTAAGTTGAATTTGAAACTTAGATTTAATGCTTGTTTCCAAATAGGGGTCAATCCA
>JAFBJT010045334.1:0-19577 GCA_016785325.1 Chascanopsetta lugubris | reverse complement strand
CCCCCCCCCCCCCCCCCCCCCCCCCCCCCCCCCCCCCCCCCCGCTCTGGTGTGCTCTGCCTTCCCAGATGTCTCCGCCTCCGGGGACGCAAAGTCTCGGGTGACTGACAGTTCCCAGTCGCCCAGCTACCGCATCAGGACTGAGACGGAGCAGGTGTCTCTGTACTCCCCGGAGCAGTCCTCCCATGAAAGTGAGGGTCTGTTCTTGCCCTCTCTCCATCTTCTGCACCGCATTCCCCTGCCCTCCTCTGCATCATGCCTATGTTTCCTTGCCTCAGCGATACCTCCCTGATTCTATGGAATTGTACAGACGACAGCCAGTTACCCCACTCGTCTTCTCGCACTTTACATAAGCTCCATTCGTCTCATTCTTTTCACTTCTCCATCATTCTTTCGGCGATACTGTTAACAGATGCCTCATCGCAGATTATAAAATGCTGCAGCGCAGGGTGGTAGAGCATTTATTCTCCTGCAGTGCCATTTGTCACTAGTCCTGTCATCCACGTAAAGGTCACATCTATTATGAAACCATTTGTGATGTGTCCCTTTCCTGCACCTCTTACCCTCTGCCCTCGTCTCTGACTCCTTTTCTGTCTCCCTCTCTCTCTCTCTCTCTCTCTCTCTCTCTCTCTCTCTCTCTCTCTCTCTCTCTCTCTCTCTCTCTCTCTCTCTCTCTCTCTCTCTCTCTCCCCCTCTCAGGGTCCGCGGGGAATTCACGGAGCTCGACTCAGATGAACTCGTACTCGGACAGCGGGTACCAGGATGCCAGCAGTGGCTATTTCAGCAGCCAGAACCCGGGAAAGGCTGAGCTGCGGATGCAGCACTCCTTCCCTGGCGCTGGCACCCTGATGAGGAATGCCAGGGCTGAGGGCCAGGCCTCGGCCCAGGTACTGGCAGCGACCGCACACACGCCATATTGCTGTTGTCAAAAGTACAAAATGTGTTATCATGTGCAGGATTGTCCCAGAGAGCCGCATTGCACAGACTGATTAGAGACTGATTAGAAGAGTGTGGTGGTGTGTTTACCTGCAGAGACACTGCTCTTATTGTTTTGTTTTGTACAGGATGTTTTTAAAGGGCAACGTTTGGACAGGTTGGCGTCGGTGGTCATCCTAATTGGCCTCAGCATTGCTTCAGTGGTGTAGCTTGCACTTAGTCTTGTGCACGGAGCCGACCGTTAGGTGCACGTATAAACGACAACCAACAAATCCTGTGCTCTGCACCTTTGAATAATATTCAAATACTACACAACCAACCCGAGTGTAACACAACTTCCAAACGCTCCGAACCATTCCAAGCACCATTAAACACAGAGTTGGCCGCCATTTCCCAATCAATAGCAGTGAAAAACGCAAACCGACATGTACTGCCATCATTACCTTTTAAAGAATTGGAATCCGAATCGCACTGCATTCATTGATGCAATTCTCCATTCAGCCACTCACTAGTCAAATATATAAAGTTGTCCAAACACAGGTCAGGAACTTGCTGATGCCACACAGGTGCATTGAGTTTTTAAAAAAAAAAGTTTTTTTAAAATCACCAATTACCTCAGATTTAATTGTTTTAGGAGTTTTTAGTTACAGGGGAGAGAAAACAAACTGCAGCAGTTACATGGACTGAAATGCAAAACTGCCAGATTGGTTGGAGCTGACAGAAAGGCAATGGTGTCTCAGATGACCAGTCTTCACAACTGTGGTGAACAGAAAGGCATCTCAGTATGCAGAGCACGTCTAATGGCAGCAGTAGCAGCGGCGGAAAAGTATGATGGCTTCCATTTTAGTCTGCCAAGTACAGAAATCTGGATTGTGCAGATGGGAGGGTGAGAAGTTGGGATCAAAAGCTTGTATCCTGGGAGCGTCCCGGTGTCAACAGTCAAGCGGGTGGCGGTGGAGGTGAAAGGTTGAGGAGAGCGTTTTCCTGCCAGACCTCATTTCCAGCAGCAGCCAAGTCATGGTTTCAATTCCACGGCCCGTCAGAGTAATGCTGCCGATAATGTGCAGTCCTTTGTCGCCACAGCGCTTAAGTGGCTACTTCCAGCATGTTAATGCACCATGCCGTAAAGCAATCAAAGTCATCTCACATCGGTTTCATGAACACGACAATGAGATCACCGCACATCAGCGCTCCCCCCCCCCCCCCCCCCCCCCCCCCGCCCCCCCCCCCCCCCCCCCCAGTCGTCAGATTGGAATCCTATAGATTTATTTTGATGTGGCAGAACAGGAGATGGTGGGCGGATCTCAAATCTGCGGGGATGATGCCACGCAGTCATGTCGACACGCGGGAACAACACAAAGAACCCAGGGAGCAGAAAAAGTTTTAGCGTCACCAAACGTGGCTCGCGCTATTAAAAGGACTCAAGAAAAGTAATTAATGGCTGATTGTAGTTTTTAATTAATGGCGGCAAAGAGATAAATTGAATTTAGATGTTTTCTGTGAAGATAGGGATGTGAAGTTTACTGGCACAGAAGTACAACATAACTGTGCCTTGTACGGATTAGCACACACATACACACACACACACACACACACATACCGTACATCTCTGCTGTATGTTGTAGACACGGATGGAAAGGGGGGGGGGGGGAATGATTAGGGCCTGGAGGAAGGTGATGAATTGGTTTACTTAATGCTGTGTTATTTCGCGTGCCAGGCCCATTACTCAGGTAACACAAATTGCAACAGTATTGTTAATGATTTTTATGACTCCTAGTGGAACAAATCCATGAAGCCATGTTGTTTCTTTCCCTCGCTTGCAGGCTCCAGCTGTCACATCAGCAGTGCCTGGCCGTGCCATGCGGAGGGTGAGCTCAGTGCCTTCCCGCTCTCACTCGCCAGCCTACGCCAGCAGCATGTCCCCCTCCCGCGGCTCGCTGCGCACCTCGCCCGGCAGTGCCTACGGCTCGCCCGTCGTAAACGAACCCAAACCCCTCTCCAGCATCTTCTCCACGACCTTGCCCTCGGCGCAGCGCGTCAGCGGCGCCGCGGCAGGCGGCGGGGGGAGCGGCTCGCCCTACTCCACCCAGAAGAACTCCCCCGCTGCGCTGCGACGCGTGGGCTCCGCCAACTCCCGGTCGGGCAGCGCCAGCCGCACCACCTCGCCCTACCAGGCCTCGGCCGGCTCGTCCTCGGGCCGCGTGGGCTCGCCGCTCACAATGTTGGACAGCATCAACCCTCCGCTGACTAAGCAGCCCACCCACTCGTCCTCTCCGGTCAGGGCGAGTATGACGGCGGTGCCCCAGCACTACAGCTCCACCCTGCCCCGCTCCATGCTCCTCAACGCTGACCCCTACGGACCCCAGAGTTACGACATTTACGAGAGGATGACGCGACCTGACAGCCTCACAGGTGCTCACGCACACACACACACACACACACACACACACACACTCACTCACTCTCTCACACACAATTAGGTCATTTAGAGTTCAGCTCCTGAAACACAATTAGACGGAATCATTAAATATAAATGTATGAATATATAAAACTGACCTTACATTTTGCCGCTGCGCTTTTCTAAGGGTAGTAGTCGCGGCTGCGGATAGGAAAGTAATTGCTCTCTGCTTTGCTTTGCTGTCCTTTTTTTCCACTGGTGCATAGCGCCGTGAATTACTGTGTCGTTCTGCGGCGTTGTGTTTGGGCCAAGGCTGAGCTCCCTCGTGTGGACCGAAAACACGACCGCAGGAGGAAGCACGCGGCTGTAAATGTCTTCCACAGTTTCTCCGTGTCATTAGTCAGGGAAGACCACAGTTAAACGTGCCTTCGTCATCGACGGTGTGAAGAGATGTACCCTCAAATCGACACATCACGAGTCAACAGTATGTGTGGTACAAGTTAGATTTATATTTATATATTTTGTGTCACAACCTAAACAATGCTGTTTGGTCACACGGCTGTTTTTCCTGCCTCATTTCATGTGACCTTTGACCTACTTGAACTGGAGACCTTTTCACTCCAGGCTGTAAATATTTGGACAGTGAAACATGATTTTATTCTGTTGGCTCGCCGCTCAGCATATTGAATCAGAGAGGAAGCAGTGACGGTGAGGTCAGCGGCCGAGCTGGAGGGCAGCCAGAACATAGTTTCTGTGAGAGGACAAATATTAGCTCAGAGTTGAATGGGCCGCGGATGGTAGTTAGTTTCAGCTTTAACAAGAGACACGGAAACCCCAACGTAAACCCCCCTGCTTCAGATCACTTGTGACACTGCAACACAAACCACGACCCACGAGTGTCATCATTAGACACATACTCTGTTAGCCCGTGAACAGTTAGCTTCATGCTGGATTCCACCAGCTGTCCTCGACCTTCGGCCACAGCCCAGCAGTGATGTCATCTGTGTACACGCATACCTTAGAGATGACTTCCTCATAGCTGCAGGGAGGCGGAACGTTTAATTCACAGGAATATACACCAAAGTAAGATGATCCGTTTTGAGTTCTTCGACATTTTCACACATAGTTGATGCTTATTCAGAGATCGCTGGTTACGAATAGCGCTTGTCGTTCGTCGGGCAGCAAGCGGTTATCTTATCAGCTGATTCATCTGTTTGATCGGATAAAAGGAACAGAAAAGCACATTTGAACTTAAGTAAAACTGTATTTGATATACATGTAACTCACACATACAGCGTGTCCCATAATAAAACTGCAAACTGTAGATGTTAATGATAGTGTTGTAGGTTTTTTGATGCATTCTCTGTAATCCACCAGGTATTCTTCTCATTTGAGCAGATAACAGCTACTGCAACTAGCCACATTCGGAGACGTCACCACCATATTTCCATGTCTGATAGAATAGACCCAACTAATCAATGAAATGACTATCTTGGATTAGTAATGGATTCGTTGTTGCCGCCCCTCAACACACATACCTGGGTGATGTGGACATTTCTTTATCTTATTTCCCTCTATCCTGTAATTATCTGTTCATTCATTAACCTCTGATACACACTTGCCCACACACAGGTTCTCTGACCTGATCTGAGCCCACACACAAACACTGTCACAAACTTTTCTTTTTGTGTGAGGCGGAAAATGTTGGCAGGCTCAGTCCGCTGCTTTTCAACAAGGTGCCTCCATGAACTCGCAATTATTGCGAAAATTGTTCCTTCGTGAGGTGCACGTCTGTTCACGACAGCTGTTAATGATGCAAGGTTCAAAAACTACCGGCCGCTCTTGAACATTCCAGCAGATCTGTATTGACATAATCAAAAGAGCCCGCGTTGAGAAAATAGTTCTTATCAACAGCTGGATCGTTCACTCCACTCAACGAGCGTGATGATCAGATAAGAACGTCGGCCATTTGAACATTGCACAATATCTCTGCAAGACCACTTTATGAAGTTAATTCCAAGCCGTTCTCCCTCAACCCTTATCGTATACACCTCAGAGAAAACACACATGGGCGCTGACCTCAGTGACTGACCTCAGTGGTTGTTACAGCAGCGGATGAGTGACGGTGTTCATGTTCCTCTGCGTACGACCGAAGGAGGCGTCTCCCGCTTCTCCCACAAAAACCCCAAAGTGAAGCCTTAATGTGGAGAACTACAAGGTTAATGGGCTGTTTTCTGCTTGAATTCATGCTGCCTGGGGATATGCTCAGATGCCCTCGTTGATGATGACGTTCAAGGTGAACATCTCTGTTTGTTGTGATACATGCTCTCTCTCTCTCTCTCTCTCTCTGATACACGCTCTCTCTCTCTCTCTCTCTCTCTCTCTCTCTCACCATCCTCTGTGTATTGAATGCGTGTGTGTCCATCGGTGCTGCATGTGCCTCTTGTTTGTTGTCGGTTAAACGCTCAGGTCCCGCTGTGTCTTTCATCCACTGCATGTGCTTCAGTGTTTTGATGTGGTATCAGGATTGAAGGTCACAACCTGCTCTGTGCTTCTACTGTGTCTTATCAATGAGGTTGAGTAACGTGAGCGGACATATTTACTCCCACGTTTTCGCTCATTGAAACAGTGTTTTCACTCCTCTCTCCAGATTTTAATTTGAAATGAATACATTTGCAACTCTATCACAGACTGGCCCATTACACAGCTAAATGCCGTTCATAAAAAACTAAAAAAATATTACAGCCACAAAAAAAAAACCCAAATAGAATTGACTTGTTATCCGCTCTGGTGGTTTTGTACCTGTTTTTCATACAGTGGAAGTTGAGCGGGAGTCTTGTGTTTCTCGCTCTCAGCGGCTCAGGTTGTCTTAGACAAATTCAGCCTGCTCTTTATTGAAGTTTGATCTGTGTTTAAATCACAGAAGTTGTGACCTGAGCCTCGCCAGATGTTTCCTCTCTTTGAAGAATGTATTATTCACTTGTATTAGCATGTGTTTTTTTTTCCGTCTCTCGTACAGTAAGGTATTGGCAAGGGTCCACACACCACTATTTAACCGATATCTCTAGCTCGACTGGATAAAGGCTTTGGTGCAGAAAAGTTCCATCGAGCTTATATTTCTTTTACTTTTCGCTATTGTGGGAGTTATTTCACCTTATTTTGTGATTTTGAACAATTTTAAGATTGTTTTATTGCCTGGTCCTCCCACATACACACACACACACACACACACACACACACACACACACACACACACACACACACACACACGTGCACTGCTATACTGTGACTGATGATGTCTCCAGCAGACCCAAATGGATTTTCAGTCCCCGCTCTCCGAGTGGACCGAAACCCCAGCCTAGTTTTCCTCTCTCACGCTCTCCCTTATCTCTCTCCCTCTTTTCTCTTTATTTCCTGTATTTCTCTCTCACCCTATCACCCCTTGTGTCTCCCCTCTCTCTCACACACACACCCACACACACACACACACACACACATACCTCACTGGAGCTGTACCTCCGTCACAATAATTTGTCACCACAGTTTGATGAGCCCTGGTCGAGAGAATTGGGATGATGGCGTGATCAGGCTCAATGGCAGGGATCTGGCAAATGCCATGCGACAGCCGCTCGTTGATATAGTAGCTGTTGGTCACTTTCTGTCAGTGTGCATCAGAAGACATGTTGCTTCCTTAACTCTTTTTATGCCTCGTCACACATTTCCTCTTTTCTGTTCAAAGGTCATCCATCCCTTGTCTCCCCCCCCCCCCCCCCCCCCAAAACACCCACCTGGCCTCTCCAGGTGCACTGACCATCCCCAGGAAGTCGCACCTCCCCTCAGCTGCTGACAAATGAAGACAAATCACCCATGATAATGTGCTCAACGTCCATTTCAGAGCAGAGTGGAACAAGAGAATGAAATGGCTCTTTTCCACGCTAGACTTCTCGGTGTGATGGCCGAGCCTCCGCGCTATTTTTTGAAAGCAAGTTTCACTTTTCTTCCAGAGCAATTTTCTGTTCATCACGCCGATTGTCCCGTCCGTTTAGAGAGGATTCAAAAAAACCAACAAAAAAACAATTTTTCTTGAGGAATGCAGTCAGCTGCATCCATTTAAGTGTTTTGTTTCTCCAGAGCGAGCGAGCGTGCACCACGCCGCCACCGCCCTTCATCCAGACCCTGCCAAGTACAATCTGTTAAAGCCACGACGAGAGGGGCTGAGGGGGAGAATGAAATGACTATAACGCATCAGGAATGTGGGCCATTCATCCTCAATAGACAGCACTACGTTATTCCTCCCTGACAATTTGCAGATGCTTTCAGAAGTGACTGCGGCCGCCTCCATCGGGGAGCGGGAGTCGAGGCGGCAGACGGATTAGTCCCCTCTAAGGTTGTGTGAATGTTTGGCTACTTTCAGGAGGAGTCGTGCTGCTGCTGCTGACTTAGAAGGGAAGGGGGCCGTCGGGGCCGGCGGGGGGGGGGGGGGGGGGGGGGGGGGGGGGGGGGGGGGTTCCAGTATGCGTGAAGGCTCGAACGCCCGGAAGATTCTGTCCTTCGCACTCGGTCACAGCTGCACCAGCGGCTCCCCTTCCTGTGGCAGAGCCTTACACGGGCTGCAGGGTCTCCGGTGGTCCTGCTCGGCCTCATTAACCCTCATTTCATTTCCATCCTTTTCTCTCTCGGCCCCCTCCTCCGTTCTCTCGCCATTCTGCTTTTTCTTCCCCTCAGTGGTCTCCCGCCTTTCCTCACGTCTTTCCACTACCACCCCCCCCGTCTCTCTCTCTCTTCATATCCTCGCCCCCTTCAAACCTTTGAATAAGAGGAGCAGAACTGATTTCCTGCCAAGCCACTGCTAGTGGCTATTGTGTGCACTGCCACAGAGTGAAAGGATTCCTGGGCCATTGAGTGTGCCACTACAGCTCACAGTGGCAGCACTATTCTGTTTGACTTGGTTTGAGTCCCGGCCCTGCACCACAACATACCATACATTTTAGACTGTTTGTCTCATTTTTTTTTTATGCAGCGTTAATCGTTTAACGGTGCCGTCTGTGAGATCTAGGTGAAATGACCTGAACGTCTATTGGTGGAAATGTCGTGGAAAGTAATGAAAGTAATGTTTTTTTTTTCGCGCGTGTACAATCTCATGAGTTCGTGAATAATGAAAGAATGAGCCCTTTATATTACACCAGGACCAGCTCCTCTCCGCGGAGGCTGCCATGTTGCACCACCGTGTTGCTACAGTAGCTCAGACCGGACAAACTAAATGACGATGACACAAAAGTCCGACACACATATTCTAGCACACGGCGGCTCATTACATCGACGATAGCCTTCGCCAGCAAAGCAGCAGCAGTGTCTCTGCGGATGAACTCACCAGCAAGTGGCTTATTATAGATACGTAAGTGTCTGACCGGCATCCTCCCTGAAAGTGGAGACATTGTGCATCTTTTCTTCGAAAGCAACGCTGTCGGTTGACGTCTCGTAATCAAAACAAAAAGCACAAAGAAGAAGCCTGAATATGTAACTGGCCTCCACAGCCTTTGTTACTTCACTTCACGGTCTGCAGCGTCCGCCCTTATCATTCTATACCTTGCGACGGTTCAACAGTCGGTCTGCAAAGTTCTGAGAAAGCTTTCGGTTTGACGCGTCACTTGGGAGAACTTCTGTGGCATCGTTTCCACCGCACACACTCACACACACAGCTTTCAAACTTAAAAGGTGCAGCGTGTAAGGTTTTGGCCATTGTTGTCACTTCTAAGAATATTACAAAACAATCACATTCTGACATTCTCTCTCCGTTGCCCTTAAATGAGCCCGTTACTTATATATTCATGTGAGGAGCAGGTGCTCTTTACAGGGGCTGCCATGCTTTGACAGTAGCCCAGAGTGGACATACTTAAACACCTTTTTGAGTTTTATTGACAATTGCGGGCGACCGTACTGCACCATTTTACGGTCAAGGGAAGTGAAGCTCATCCATGCCACCCTGTGTTATGAGGGTCTGTTTAGGCTATGCAGAGACTGTGCCCCCCTACCAATAATAAGCAACCATTAATCCAACTTTAGTGATCCCCGAAGACTTCCGGCGACCTCTATTATCAGCCCACACTCTCCAAAATACTCGTGAATCACATAGTCTGCGCTATTTCTATCAACCATTAATCATTAATATGGCTAATTGATTCCCTTACACATCCATTATGTAGTTGGGGGTTAGCAGAGCCCATGACCAGCTGCTTGATGCCAACCTCAGAGCTCGGCCTCTTAACCGCCAAAGACACGTGGAGCTGCAGAGGTCGGCCGCAGGCTGGCGCACTATCTGCTTGTGAAATCTACACCCGCCCGCGCCCCCGAAGGCCTCGGCTGCTCCCACGGGAGGCAAACATGCTTATTTATTAATTTCCTCTGTCTCCGACTGTGACAAGAATCCCTCATTTAGCTGGTTCTGCATGGCAGCAGCCGTCTGCGCCTGAGCTCAGGCAGCTGGAGGGGACCCCAGTGATGTTTGGAGTCTGGTGAAATGTGCAACGAGCAGTAAGTTGCCAAATGTACGCCGGTCCGCTGGGATTCACATTTCACCGAGCTTCACCAATGTGAGGATTTTCGACAAACACAGGCGCCGTGGTCACTGAGAAATGTGCCAATGTGTCTGACAAGGAGAAGGGCTGAGGAAACCTTGATGTTCTTGTTACGTGTGCTGGCCTTCTACAGAATTGATGTAGGCCAAAGTCATAAAGTTTAAAAAAAAAAATAACAACAACTCACAATTATCATAATTGTACTTCTACGGCAAAAAGGTTTTTGTAATGTCACAGTGGTTTTCTCGGAATCTGGAGCCGACCGTGTCGTTTTGTCCGATGATGATTGGCTTAATTACACAATAATTGTGGTCCATTTCCCAAGCGTTAGCCCTCAGATTGTCTGATAGACACTCTACTGCCTATTATCCCACACAGCACCTCTCCAATCAATTAGGCCATTGTCATTCATTTTCATTCATTGCAGTTTCATCCTGCCTACGGGGGATTCCAGTCCTCTACCGACGCTGCCACGTTTTCCTTACACCCGGAATGTGCCTCTTCCTCTCACTCTGTTGTTACTGTATCACATCTGCTCGGAGTCTGAGTCAGACGGGACTGCCCCAGCAGCCTGTTGTTATAGTGATCTGTCTGGAGGGCAGTTTTAATTGCAGCACTCACCTGCGTGTCACTTGTCCTCACCGCTGGCAGATCAGGCTGTTGCTCATCAGAGGCTCCGGCTGCTTCCTGTACCACACGATTCGCAGCATCTGCTCCGACTACGCTCCCATTGGTCCTCCCTCCTCAGGGGCGCTCGCAGCACAGGTCCTTACTGTGCATAATCCCATTAGATGTACAGTCAAATATGTCAGATTAAAGGGAAAACATTTGCACATTATAGTTATACTGATCTTATTGCGATTGTATAATGACCTGAATGTACAAATTGTTGTTTACATTATACTAGAATAATAGCCCTTGATATTTACGTACATCGGGAGCAGGTCCTCCCCACTGAGGCCATTTAAATGAAATAAGGGATGCATGCCACAAAATGCAGAATACCAGTACTGATAAACATCCAAAATGCAGAATACAAACCCAGCCTAAATCAGAGCTATTCCCTCTGCAGCAGGCACAGAACCTATTGCGTTTGAGTTCCTGGCAGCTCATCGGCTCTCAGCCTTTACAGTGAATGGTCTTGAACAAAGTCATCTCTTTGTGTCAAGGTTATGTAAGCAGAGATTGAATTGGACAATAAGCATTAAATATGTTTTTATTACATTTCTTGCTTGTTTGGCAAAATCAAATCAAGAGGACAATGACTTGGCTTGTTCCCTCTGTGCCCTCATACTTATTTTTTCTCCCAAGAGGCGGACTAGGGTGTTTTGGTTGAGTGTTTATCAGCTCGATGGGATGTTTTATGCAATGATGGTTGATAGTACAAATACCCTACGAGGCAATATAACTGGACTTTATTAGAACTGAATTGTACTTTGGTTGCATTGACCATTGTGGGCCTCTGCGTTGTCATTATTGGCCAATGACAACAACAATTGTACATATAGTATATGTATTATACACATTATACATTTTGTATAAATGGGAAATATAACCTATATCTTATGTAGTGCACCTTTAATGGCGAAGTAATCAGAGTTTCAGGTTTTTATTGGGATGCCAAAAATGAACAGTTGCATAATGGGTGATCAGTGCAATACTTGAAGTTGTGATATTCTCCATATTTCTGTTTTATCTATGTCGGTCATTGTTGGTGGTCATCTTGTTAACCCACCTAAATGAAAGAAAGAGAAGTGAACATCGCGTCTGCATTTATTTTGGTGAGGTAACATTGTTGATAATGTGATTGCTCCGTGTAGACTTTGCAAATAGTATCACCTTTGACAACAATTAAATGAGACATGTGGCTTAATTTGATTGATTACCTAAGTGGAGAATGGACTGCTTTGAAGTAGATTGCCTCAATCATAATACATCAACAAATGATTATCTAACAAGCCTAATCCACTCCCGCTCCCTAATTGATGCAGCTATTCAGAGAGAAATAGAGCGCGTAAGATGGAAGTCATTCAGCATCGTACTCGCTGACACTTTGACATCACACGAGTCGGGTGATTAACAGATATTTGTCCTCCAGGACTGAAGCCATTGTCATTTCGTGTTTGACTCTCTCTGTGGAATCACTCGCTCACTCTGTGACTCTTCCTCTCCTCTCTGCAGGATTGAGGAGCTCGTACGCCAGTCAACACAGTCAGCTGGGTCAGGACTTAAGGTCGGCCATGTCCCCAGAAAGACACATCGCGCCGATCTACGAGGACCGAACCTTCCAGGGCCCATTGTATCGCAGCCCCAGCCACACCCAACAGGGGACTCTCTACAGGAGCAGCTCAGGTTGGTCCCACCACATTCATTTGGTGAAACACTCGAGCCTCATATCTGAGTCTAGTATTTTGCTGAATGAATCAAAGCGAATGTGGGCTCTTAGGAAAGACAGATAAACCACAGCCTTTTCTGTACATCTTAGAATACTAAAGTGGCACAAATTAAATTGGATGACGCCCAAAAAAGTAAAATTAGGTCTCCTTTAATCGACATTGATTTTACCCTGGCATTCAAATGAATCAAATGAAGTGATTTCCTTATTTTCTCCATTCAAATAAAGATTATTACTTATCAGCATCAATTGATATCAAGTTTAGACAATGCTGCTTTTAAGTCGTAGCATCAAAATGAAGCACAATGACATGAATGTTGTTGTGGACCTTCAGATTTGAACTTTACTGTACCTAGGGCCGCAGAATCTGCATAATGATAAATGATCAAAGAAAATGCTCATCTCTAATCATCACATAAAAGATACTAATCTGATATTGACGATGTAATTCAAAACGTGCAGTGAGCTCATAACACTCCATCACCGTCAGTCTGATGGGCTTGTTGGCACAACCTGTTTTCAATAACAACAAATCACCATGCAACACTTGTTATTGCCCTATGGAGCAGTGCCAGCCCATAATCGTAACATCATTCAGGCAATATCTGCTGCTATGGATGCCGTCATTACTTGAAGGTTTAAACGCTGTCGTCATCAGCGAGCCAGATTATCATTCTCGTTACTCACTGCATCACGTCGCAGCTTTCAGGCTAAAATGAGGCTAAAATGAAAATATACAAAGTGAATTATTGTTGTTGTTTCCAGGGACTGACATCATATGCTTCACTACATAAAGTTTCTCTCGCCCCGTTGGATCAATGCTGTCATATAAAAGAAACAAAACAATCCGCAGTGCATATTTAAAGAAAGCTGAGGAATTGCTGCTGTCATGAAGCAAACTACCTTTGTTGTTTTTAGTGTGTGACTCATCAGCTTGTAAATGATTTCCAAACCAACCAGAAACTCAATTTAGATTTGTTATTTACCTTCATTTCCTCTTTTCATTGCTGGTGCCGCCTGTATATTTTCATGCTGCAGAGTCACACAGGTGGAGATGAAACGCTTTTCCAAGCATTTCCTCTCTCGCACCGACACATCTTTACATCGAAAGTTCCGTGTTATCGTTATCGCGAACAGGTCTCAACCTTTGTCCTCCGTTAAATTTGGGACCTTTTGCTTTATTGTCTGTCATTGTCTGTTTTTTAGCGGCTGTAAGCACCACGTCTTTATTTTTGCTTTCTAATTTCCTCCCAGTCGCCCTCCTTCCCGCTCTCCTCTGTGAGACAGAAGGGGTGAGACATGAGTTAATGGGCAGGTACTGATATGTCATCCTGCCACAAAGGAGCCCATTACCTGTGTGTCATCCTGAGAATGTGGGGAAGGATGCGAGGGCCAGGGGGACAGCTTGGTTACCCACGTCCACACTCTCCTTACCCACCAGCTCTACTGATGTTGGCATTCTCCTCTCATCTTCACACCTGTGTCAGACTCACACACACACACACACAGACTCCATTCAGCCTTCTCTCCTTCTGCATCACTGCCAATCTGCCTAGACCAATAAGTCCACTAATAAATGCTATTGATGCGGCAGAGAGGGTCGGACAGACTTTGTGTATTGGGAAAATACAAGCAGGGTGGAGCTGCAGGCTGGGTTCGATCCAGCGTCTTTGTGAAACCCAGCTCATTTGAGAAATCCAATTTGATCCCGGGCTATTCTTTGTTAAGTTGCGAAGAGAAATTTTAATGTCTCCTTTCTCCCATCAGCTTTTCATTCAGACTTTTTTTCAATTTTTTTCATGAGAGCTAGTTCTGTTCCTTCTTCTTTTTTTTTTGGAGTGCAAAGTAGAATTATTGATCTCCAGCTGAAAAGACGGGGAGTTTCATCCCCAAATCTTGAAAGCGAAAGTGTTGTTGATTTTCCTCCTCCTCCGTCTTTGGTCACATTTCTCGGAGACACATGGCAGGGTTGCATTGCTGCCCAACACAGAAGTGCACCGATGTGAGAAATTGTGTTTTTGGAGCGGCCCCACAAGTTGACGTCTTGGCTCCCAGCAGGAGCGGGGAGCTTTGGGCACGCACATGCCCAGTCGCGTTGGAGGGCAGATCGAGATCTGACCAGCGCAGCACAGTCACACAGCCAAACATCACGTGGCTCTGCTGAGAAGGAGGGCTAAATCCAAGCTGCCTGTTTATGCGGTTGGGTGTTTGTTACCCATTGTATTCGAGAACTAGGTCATAACATCACTTGGAGTGCTTGGAAGGAAAGATGGCCAGATGCTGTCAGGCTGAATCTCGGACGCTGTCTGGCGCGCTGACGTCTGCGCGCTCCAGTTTGGGATGTTCCCGGCATTTTACCAGTGTGTCTCTGACTGTCTTTGGAGCCGCGCATGTTTTACCACGGTCCCTTAGCCTCTGCTGTGCTCGGCGGAGTTAACCTCTGAATGCAGCGGCGCAAAGGAGCTCGAAGGAGGAGGTGAGGGCAGCAGACTTCTGGATCGTGGAGCGGGTTCAGTCTGCCCTTTTTCTCTTTGGAAAAAGCAGGGGGATCCCTCTGGCTACAACTTGTAAAAAGCAGAAACAACAAGCAAAGGGGCCTTTGAAGAAGAAGGCTCTCTGCACCATGGAAACCGGAGGAGCCGCGTTTTATCCTCATCATTAATTGCTTCCAGATTTGAGAATTTGCTGAGTCCACGGACCTGCATGTTTCTATTTTTCCGCCTGCTTTAAAGTTGTCCGCCGTCGGTGTTGTGAGCTGAAAAGGTCTGAATGCTGCTAATCTCCACTTTGTTGGCTCACGTGTGCGTTATTGTTTCGACTCTCCCTCTGAATGGTGGTGTGTTGTTGTTGTTTTTTTTCTACCCCCCCCCCAGGGGTGGGGAGTCTCCAGCGGACCTCGAGCCAGCGCAGTGCCATGACCTACCAAAGAAACAACTATGCTCTTAACACAGCGGCCACTTACGCCGATCCTTATCGCTCCGCGCAGTACCGGCCCTCTGATTCAAACTACGCCCGGCAGGCCGTCGTCATGGACGACAGTGCCACGCGCTCGCCCTCCATAGACAGCATTCAGAAGGACCCCAGGTAAGCTCTGCTCACTTTTCCTCCCATTGCTGAATGTAATCTGAGGTTAGCGCGACACAATCCAGCCCATCCGAAGGGGACTACTTCTGCACACAAGGCGTCCCTGTTCTGCTGCATGAACAGCGGTGTCCACTTACTATTCAAACACGGAGCCCTCAGGATAGTCGCACGCAGCTCCAGCCATTAGAGCAGTTCCAGCCCTGCGCTGGCCCTTTAAAAATAGATTCTCACATGTGCCGAAATGCTGCGTTTGCTTTTGTCGCATAGACGTGTGTAAAGTGGACAGAGCCGCTGTGACCCCCCCCCCCCCCCCCCCCCCCCCCCCCCCCCCCCCCCCCCCCCCCCCGCCCCCCCCCCTACCCCCCCCCCCCGTAAACCCCTGATCCCACACACCGAGGGCTTTGTTTACCACCTGTAGTGTAACTGGTTTAAATGGAGGCTACAGCCAGGACGCACGTCTGTGAAATATCCCCAGGAATACGGGACAGGTTCAAGAAGTTCTCAGCCTCCCCCACGAAGAGTCACAGGAAAAAAAGATTTTTCTCGACTTATTATTTTACAACACTGTCTCATTTATTTCTTGATCTGATGGTCAAGATTTGCTATTTCTTCACGTCAAAAGCACAACTCTGGCTTCTTTCTTGTCACCTTTGGGAGGGAGAGTTCACCCCATTTTTCTGGGTCAGGCTGAGGACTTTTTGAACGTTACCTTGTATTTCTCCCTGGGAGGACAAGCCAATTAATTTCCAAGCTTTGGAAGAAGACTGCCCTGTCTGTGTTCTCACGGCACTAATGTATTTAACAACTGAACTCAAACGATGATGTGATCAGGTGACATGACACTCTCTCTCTACACTTGGTTATTTCAGTGGATGGTGAAATGTTGTCGTAGCGTAATTTTCCGTCCCCATTTCATCTTGCTGATATGTGTGTTTCTCCTAATTGTAGGGAGTTTGCGTGGCGTGACCCAGAGCTGACGGAGGTGATCCACATGCTGCAGCACCACTTCCCCTCCGTGCAGGCCAATGCCGCTGCCTATCTGCAGCACCTGTGCTTCGGCGATAATCGCATTAAGTCAGATGTAAGTGGAGCTGCTGTGTTGTGAGATGTTTCTCAGTCACTGTTTCATTTATATGAGAAATGAAAAAAAAAAAAAAAAGTCAGAGGCTGTGCTGTGAGATTTGGAGCAAGAAAATACTCTAGTTTAGGTGGCTTGGACTGGCATCTGTAGATTATTTATACTGAAGCACTGGCGTGTTCGCAATATTTTATTCATGTAGCAACTGAAGTAGGAGTTAGTTTGGACTCATTTGCGTACCACTTTATAAACCGATACGTCGGGGAGATCCTGGTGCGATTGATGGGAGGGTAAAGTTGAGAAAGTACATTTTAATATGGTCATCATATATTTTTCAGTCACTTTTCCTCTAGTCGTCAATCGTTTTAAAATCACGTTGGAAGTTTAGAGAGAAGATGTAAAAACTGATGATGTTGGAATCACTCGATTTCTGTCACGGTGTAGAAAATAACATAAGAAGGTGTCATTTGATTTGATAAGTTGAGCAACATCATGTTTACAAAAGATGTATTTTTATTCTTTGCTAATTATCCCGTTCAGTTTCTCTTGTTACATGAGTGGAAGTCAGAATCACTAGTCCCTCAATCACAACAATTTGATTTTCATCTCCAGATTTGTCGGATAGGAGGAGTCAAACACCTGGTGGACCTGTTAGATCACAAAGTCCTCGAGGTTCAGAGAAACTCGTGTGGAGCCCTGAGGAACCTTGTTTACGGCAAAGTGATGGACGACAACAAAATTGCCGTGAGGAACGCGGGAGGAATCCCAGCTCTGCTCCGCCTCCTCAGAAAGACGGTGGATGCAGAAGTGCGGGAGCTCGTCACAGGTAAAATGGCCGTTTGTTGTGTGTTCTTAAACTCTAGTGAAAAAGATAATGAAACAAAGTAATGAAACATGTTCCTCCAGCCCACACTGCCTGTCGGCAAAATTCCATTTTCCCATATAAATGGCTGCAACCCATGATTATTTTTGCATTGAGTCACGGTGGCCATTGTTTCTTCTGTTTGCATGAAACAGTCGAAACCATTGTTGCCCGAATCAAAAAGACAAAAGGAAATCATCGTATTTAAGAGCCAGAAACAAAGGATATTTAATATCTTTGCAGAGTAAAGACATTAAACAAGTGATAGTTTACTAAAGTTATGGTGCAATTTCTGCTCAGTGGACTTAATGAATCTCTATTTTTTCTTTCATGCTTTATGGAACTGCTTCGTTAACTAACGGTGAATTTGGATCCGTTTTCGCTCTGTTTCAGAATATGATCATTCATCCCGTCAGTCAATCAATCAACGAATATATCCGTATTAATTAGATCACTTCTGTTATCCAGCACCATCCATTTACTGACTTTCTCAGGGATGTTTCGCCCCATGTCAGGCACATGAATCCTTCGTGGCCCTGAGCACAGGTTCTTGAATGTCACACTAACTGGGTCACGCAGGCGGATCCTTACTTTACTTCCACTGCGTCCCTTCTTCCTCTTCTTCCTCTTCTTCTTCTTCTTCTTCTTCTTCTTCTTCTTATATGTATATAGAGATGAAACCACGCTTCCACAGGATTCATATTGTTTTATTACTTTGGCTGAGGATATATTTGGCGCATCCTCTTGTCCAGCCATTGTTTGCTCTGTTTGTCTCGGGCCCCGTGCAGCAGCAGCAGCAGCAGCAGCAGCAGCAGGCCGCTCAGGTTGTACAGTGAGTGTGTCGTCTGAGCTCTGGAAGCTCTGGTTCAAATCTGTGCTGTTTTGGTTCAGGGTGGAGCGCTACAGAAACAAGCAAGCCAAGGCTTTTGGCCCCTCAGTGGCTGAGTCAGCTGTTGGCGCTGAATTCAGCCGCAGCTCCAACACGGTCTCGGGTTACAGTCCAACACTCCCGAGGAAACAGAATACAAACACGGTGTAGCTTGTGTACACTATCGAGGAAGAGGTTGTTTTCAGTCTCTTGTTTCAATGAGTCTCTGTTTACTTTGTTTAACACGAGATGTAATCAACATCGCAGCCAAGCAGAGGAGAGGAATGTGTCTCGGTGCACAACGCGACTACCCGCACAGACGTCTATGGCTCTAAAGCACAACAACAACAAAAAAAAAAGTGATTCACATTTCAAAAGGTGTTGAGGCCCAACCGGAGTCATCAGCCCTAATGCGAGAACTCTGTGCCTGTCCCTGTCTTTCATCCACTAGTCAGAGGAGCCTGCTGTGACTAATTGGCAGAGCAGGCCCCAGGATGGAGAGCAATTAGAGAAGGTCAGTCCTGCAGCAGCACCTCTGCTTAATTACACCTGATCACAACATTCCACTTAATGAGTGTTCAAGTGGATGACCATGGCTTTAAGCGCAGTGTCTCCCTCTGGCCCTCTGAATTCTGTCTTCAAATGAAGACTCGACAGGTGTGTGACTCAGGACACAAGTCTTTTTAGGTGAGGGGACGTCAAGACACCATTAGTAAAAAAGACTAGGATAAATAAGCCTGTGTACAATGTATATAAAGACACCTATGTAGAAACAAATGAAGTGATATGCTGTGAAATATAGTCTCCACAATAGTTTGTTTTTGTTTGCTGCATAAAAATGTCACGTTTCTTGCGTTTGTTGTCATTTTAGGTTGGTTGTAGGTGCGTGTATAGGATCTATGAGGACCCCTGAGCAGAGATGAGTCATGCCAATCACATTGTTGTGATTCTTGCGTCTTGAGCTGGTTAAGTTTTGGAAAGAGCATTTCTCTGTGAGTTTCTAAATACAACCCATTCCACCCCTCAGCCTGTCAGCTGTCGGGACCCACCCTCTACGTCAGAGGCGGTGAGAGAGCTGAGCAGTTGTCAGGACTTTGCGTCACCGGTTTCGCACCCCCCCCCCCCCCCCCCCCCCCCCCCCCCCCCCCCCCTCCCCCCGTACCCCCGCCCCCCCCCCCCCCCCCCCCAGTGAGGTCCCTGTGTCGGCCATGCTTCGTTTGGGTTACCTGACCTTCCCCCATGTTGGGGTCAGAGGTCATGTTGCTGGGTCACTAAACTCAGTTGTCGCTCCCTTACCTGACTTTTGTCCCGCAGCCCCTCCTGTGCTCGGCGCTTTGTCCTCAGACAGCCCATAGTAGTGCCCACTAACCTGAGGTGTTCTC